>APFE030260205.1:163985-183480 GCA_000404065.3 Pinus taeda
TGTATCTAAAAGTATTGATCCCAAGTATTGGGTTCATGGTATTGTGTTATTATGGTTTTGGACCATGGTATTGTGAAAGGCTTGACTATAAAAAGGGGAAGGAGATCTTTTGGAAGGAGGACTTTTGGTTGAATATCTTAAGGTGATCTAGATCTAAAATTCTTGTGATCGGTTGGTGAGTGATAGCTAGATCTAAATCAAGGAGATTTCTGTAAACTGTTGATAAGTCGCGATCTCATTGGCGCATGATCAGATCTAGTGATCGGACTGACTGTGGCACATTGGAGGACTGTTAATTTGGCCCTAATCAGAGGTCCACAGTCGATCCACAGCTCAGGTGCGGAGGTACGCAGTGCAGTAGAAGGAGTAGGTGCGGAGGTACGCAGTGTAGCAGAAGGCGCAGGTGCGGATACCCGTGGATCAACAGAAGGCACAAGTGCGGATACCCGTAGAGCAGCAGAAGGCATAGGTGCGGATACCCGCGGATGTCCAGCGGTGAAGTTGCGGACCCTGCTTGAAATATGCTTTAACTACCTTTGACTATTCTGCAGGGTTCTGGGTGCATAATTGATGTCTGGTTACTGATATTGAGTTCTGATAAACATGATTTTGGTTGAATGGATCAAGTGCTTAATGACTTACTTTTATGTGTGATCTGATCTGGTTGATAACTCACATATCCTTGTATATGTCTTGGTGTTTGGGTGATTCAAAATATTGATTGATTCTAAAAGGAGATTGGGTGATTAATATGTACTTGAAGCTTATTTGATGTTATTGGGACCAGTATGAAAATTGGATGAAACGTTGCCCTTCAGATTATGTGTTGTGCTTCAGGTGTATCCAGTATGAAAATTAATGAAATGTGGTACCCGAAGAAGAGAAGTAGGCCGACACCTACGTACTAGTATCTTAGCTAATACAAGAGCAAAGGGGGTGGTAGCTCCCTTATAGTAGCAGTTGAAATCTTTGGAGCATTGTAGCAGGTAGCAGCCTGCGTACTAGTAAATGGATCGGCTAGTACAAGAACTATGGGGGTTGTAGCTCTCTGCAGGTAGAAGCCTGCATATTGGTATAAGACTGCACCAGTACAGAAATATTGTAAAAGGATTTTCTTATTAAGAATAAGATTGAGATGACTTGCAGCAGGTGGTTTTCACCCACATTGGGTTTCCACCTTATATCATGGTGTTCATGTGTGTGACTTATGTGTGATGATCTGTTCTGTTTTACTGCACCTGTTTACTGTTAATATGGTTGATAATGTTCTAATTCACTCATTAAGGATCATCTAACTGAATCATAAGAAGTTGTGGAAGTAGCATATATGAACCTGAATATGGAAATGAAAAAAAATTTATTGACGTGATAATACTGATTCATCCCCCCTCTCAATATTATTTCCAACAAGATGGGGTGAAGACAATGAAACTGGTGGTGGTATTCGTGAAATTATCTACCTTATCAAATTGATCACACTTCTTGGTGAGACCTTTGCAAGTTCTTCCTTGTCCCATCATAGAGGTGAAATCAAGGGGCTAGTTTCTAGTTCTGCATTACCTTCGTTTCAGTAGATTCTCCCACTTTGCATAGCCCCAAACTTCAATTTATTTGCATAACCCATTTTTCACACAGTACCATTTTAATCCAAGTGTTCAAAGACTTAACGCCCTTACATTGTGGTCCTTTCAGAAAGCGTTGCTTTGCCTTGCTATAGCTGACTGAAGTATCTACTGTGAACCCAATGATGGATCCCACTATAATTCAATCGAGCTAGTGATCAAGCACGCATGATCTTATCCTCTGGTGCTTCCAATATGCGCACCAATTCTTGGGTCCACACAATAGGTTTGTTGAGCTTGCACCTTCCTTGGCTATCTGCTAACTTCGCGATCCATTTGTATAGCTCAGTATGGAAATATGCGAAGAACATTTTATTGATCTTTGTGTATAAGTATCAGTCTAACCACTCTTCTTTTGATAGTCATGGATTCTTGTTCTCGTGCACTGCAAAATCGTGGATCTTCCTATCCAACCAATCCTAAATTCCTTTCTTAGTTGGGTTCCGGTGACAAGAAATCAAACATCTCTATGCAGATCCCAGTCCCGACAATGGAACCATTTGTTGGCTTGCAAGGGCCTGACCTAGGTTCAGAGTTAATTAGCCAAACAAATCCCTGTACTACTTTCCCTTTCAGCAACAGTCCACAGAGCATGAACTAATGTCTTAGCTGAAGTAGTATGGGGGGGTGCTGGAACAAGGTTTCCGCACCCCTGAGATGTCTGAGGGTTTGATTCGGTCCAACTTTTAGTCCCTATGCACACTTCCCTAGCCTTTGTGCCCTGATATAGTTGTCTTTGTGCAGCCCTAAATTGGGCTATGGAGCTTCCGTGTTGCTGGAGCAACACTCTGCACTATTACCCTAAGTCACACACAAGATCTTACTTATCTTCTTACACCAGTTAGTTATCTTCGTGAAAATGGATGCCTTATGTTATAGTTATTTATACAACACATTCATATGAGTTTGTGTAACAAATAAACAGTAAACTTGCAATTCATACCCAATAATACTTAAAATAGGAAAATATACACAAACATATGGTAAAACTTCTCTTTATTGATGCTTCCAATGGTTACAGACTCGAACTTCCATACGCACTCAACTGCAGGGGTCCATGCACTCAGCTGCAGACTACTAGGCCTTTGTGCACTCAGCTGCAAAGACTTTTCCTACTCTATGAACCAAATACATTATTTACACTTCGACCCAATCAATTCCTTAGCCTCATCATGCTTTTCTCCTTTTACACTTAAAGCCTCACTCTATTTATATAATCCCATGGTCCGTGGACCATGGGTAGATATTTCAAGCTGACATTACATTACAAAAACAAGGGCAGACAACCCTGTGACTCTATTATGGGTTCGCGCTCTGCGCCCACAAATCATGGAGTCTTTAAAATTGACTTGGTCAAAACTTGGGCTTTAAGCCCTAAAACATGTCTTGGGGGCAATTCCACACCCAACAACTGGGGAAGATGAAAGGTCACCTACCTGGAGAAAATTCATGTGTGCCATGGTCATAAATCTCCCTCATCTCTTGTGTGACCCAAGAGTCGTTACTAAATGAGCTTGGGGGACTAGTTATAAATAGTTTCGGCCACACGTGCAGGGTTCACATGGGTCAAAAGCATCAAATCAAGGAAGAGAGTGACCTTGTGACCTATGCGACCTCCAAAGGTTGATAGGTCGCAAGGGTCGCATGGTTGTGGTGGTTGTGCTTTGCGACCTATGCGACCTTGCAACCCACAAGTCGTTAGGTCGCAAAAGTCTCTTAGGTCGCATGTTTGGGTGCTGGGCCCATGCGACCTTTGCAACCCAGTGACCTATTGGTCACGTAGCCACATAGCTTGTGAGGTTCATGAGTTTTAGGGAAAGGAATTATGCAACCTATGCAACTTGGGCTGGACGGGTCGCATGGGTCACATTAGTTGCAGGCAATGGAAAGGTCACATAATGTTGCTACAACTAGATGACTTGGACTAGATTGTGAACTTAACTTGATTTGGAAGGAATAATTGGGTTCTTACGAGACCTTTCTGGTCTCTTGAGCGCTTAAATAGACACTAAGGATGAGGGAAACTCCTAAAAGGTAAAAGGGGCTCCTAAATTTTGAAGAGATTGAAATTTTGGAGGGGTTGTTGTATCGGCTACAAAAGCATCCATGATCCATTCCCTACATCATTTACAGATGAAGTTCTCAATAATGTTGGCGGAGATGAAGCTTACCCATTTACGGATGGCTTCTTGGGATGCCACCAAATTAAGATCGTGCTGGAGGATAGAAGAAAGACTACCTTCACTACATAATGGGGTTCGTTCCGACTTTCAAAGAGTTCATTCATACTCAAACTCAAAAATGCTTGTGCAATTTTCTCTAGGGTGCTTGTTGTGACTTTCAAAGAGTTCATTCATAAACTTTTGGAAGTCTACTTGGATGATTGGATAGTGCCTGGGTTGGTCTAGAAGCACGTTTCCAGTCTGCACTTGATGTTGGATACTATAGGAAGTACTAGATCTCTCTGAACTTGAAGAAATGCATTTTCTATGTTCCTTACAGAATATTGTTAGGGCACGTTGTTTATAAGAAAGGATTGATGGTAGAACCTGCCAATATTGTTGTCATTATCAATCTAGAACCCTCTAGGAATGTAAAGAAACTATGCACAACATTGGCTCATACTGAGGACTATAGGATGTTTATTAAGGTGGATGCGCAGATCACTATGCCCATGGAGAAGTTGTTAAAGAAGGATGTTACATTTTTTTGGGATGGCGATTGTCAGAAAAGCTTGGATAATTTGAAGGAGAAGATGGTTATGGTGCCAATCCTAGTATTCGATGATTGGAAGAAGGAATTTTATGTGCATGTGGATGTGTCTTGCATAGTGTTGGGTGTTGTCTTAACACAACTAGAGGCAGGCAATATTGATCACCTGATTTCCTTTGCCAGTCGAAAACTATATAAGGGTGAAAGGAACTAATCAACCACAGAGTTTGAAGGTTTGGCCATGGTTTATGCACAACAGAAGTTCAGGCATTATCTACTAGGTGCGCATTTTAAGATGTACACAAACCATTATGATTTGAAGTACCTGGTTAATAAGCCTGTGTTGGGTGGGGAAATTTGTAAGTGGTTGCGCTTTTTTCAAGAATATGATTTTGAAGTCATAGCAAAGCTGAGGAGATTGAATGTTGGACCACACCACTTGTCTTAGATAAAAAATGGCGAAGAGCCTACAAATATTGAGGAAGGATTACCTGATGTGAAACTCTTTGCTGTCAGGGTTGCGTACGATCATTTTGCATACATCATTCAGTTTTTATCTACTAGTGTAGCTCCTAAAGGTTATTAGATGCAACAAAAGAAGGAACTAGTTGTCAAGGCTATTGATTTTTCTGTGATTATAGGACAACTATATAAGATGGGGTTAGATGAAGTTCTACACCGATTTGTGCCTGAATATGAAAGACAAAGTATTCTAGTTGAAGCACATGGTGGTGTTGTCGAAGGACACTATGCATCTAAGGCTACTACGTAGAAGATCCTACGTGTAGGACTCTGGTGACCAACAGTACATAAAGATTCCAAGGAATATTGTAGTGTGTGTGATGTGTGCCAAAGGACCGGGAGACCGTCGCGAAGGGATGAACTTCCATTAAATCCACATCTCACATTACAAGGATTTTATTAGTGGGTGATTGACTTCGTTGGACTTAATTTTCCACCAAGGAAAAATATGGGAGCACGTTATATTATCACTGTGATAGAGTACTTAACCAGGTGGACCGAGGCATAACCTGTGAAGGATTGTAGCGCAGGCACTGCTGCAAAGTTCATATTTGAGTTTATTCTGTAAAGGTTTGGATGCCCAAAACTTCTGATGAGTGACAGAGAGTCATACTTCTTGAATGAGACAATCACAACTTTAACAGAGAAGTTCCAGCTGTATCATCAGAAGATTATGCCATAGCACCCCCAGGAGGATGGCACTATTGAAGCCTTCAACAAGATCTTGGAGAATGCCCTCACAAAGGTATCCAATGTTAATAGGAATGATTGGGACGCGTGGATAGCAGTGGTCCTATGGGTCTATAGGACTACCTGTAAGAAATTGACTGGGAAAACACCTTTTCAACTGGTTTATAGACAACAAGCAGTAATGTCGATGGAATACATAGTGCCAGCCTAAGAATCACAACAATAATTGAGATGGTAGATCGTGACATCATAGAGGAACGACTCATGCAGTTTCTAGTGTTAGAGGAAGACTGATTTTTGGCTAGCTTTCATTAGCAGGTACAAAAATTTAGAGAAGAGGCATGGCATGGTCGACACATAAAGCATCGCACCTTGAAAATTGGGGATTTGGTACTAATATATGACAAAAAATTTACCAAGTTTATGAGGAAGTTTTGGATGCACTGGCTAGGAGCATATATAATTAAGGATATTTCATATGGTGGCGTAGTTCAGTTCGTGAGCTGAATGGGGAAATATTTCCAAGTAGGATTAGTGGGAGCAGATTGAAGGCTTATAGGGAGAATCCTACCCCTGTGTAATGACTACATGGTAGTTGAAAGAAAGCGCAGGACTATAAACTACACTACCAAGGAAAAGTTTTGTTGAAGAAGGAAGTTTGCGCAATGTGTTGGAGGAGCACGCAAATGGAAGTTGTGATGAGGTAGTTGTGCCACAAGGAGGATTGTTGTGCAACCTACCCATAAAATGATTGTTGAAACTACTACAGTTGATTTGACAGCTACTTTTCTGTTAAAAGGAGTGGGGGAAGTACATTTAAGGTGCAAATATAGGAGGATATGCCGCAAAAATTTCATTTATGATCAAGATTTATGGGGGAATGGATAGTTTGAATTAAAATTGAGTTATATATATTGCACCCCAATCCACACTTTCACACTTTGTTTCTTGAGAATTTCTTATGTGTTGTTGTGCTTCAAGAGACGAGTGAATTGTTGTATGTCTGGTTGCTTGAGTTGGTTAGAAGTTGAGAAAGAACTATTCAAGAGAGGGTTAGGAAATATCATGAATGAAACATTGCTAATCCTTGCTATAGCACCCAGGTCATCGAGGCCAAAACCAATTGCCTCTGCGACAGGAGAGAAAAAGCAAAAAAAAAGACACAACAAGCCTTGGTTTGGAAATTGCCACGCCAAATCCAAACTGAGCACAGACAAAAGGGTCGTATGGATAAAAACAAGAAGCCTATGGAACCCCACGACCTGGATGAAGAAGAGCTGAATATGGGGATTGAAAATATCAGTGCAGAGGGTGCGAAGTCAATTACTCGGCTATCGTTGTATATACCCCTAAGGAAACCAACTACCAAAGTAACTAAGGACCCTGACTCGTTGAAATTTAAGGTATTCATGCCATTGTTACCAGAGGAAGTACCTATTGAGGGTGACTTATTGTTCCAGGTACCATTTTTGAAGATGGGGGATTAGGATTTGGGTGATCATGAGAAATTTCGAAAATTAGAACCCAATAAATACTTGAAATCTATCTACTATGAGGAGGCACATGTCATAAGGCTTGAACCGATGAAGTGGCTACCATATTAGGGTGTGAAATCTGGAGACATTTTTGTGGGGAAGTCAAAGGAGAAAAATATCATGGACCAGATGAAGAGAGACTTCAGGTTGGTGAAGAAGTTGTAGGGATATGCCATTAGTTCTATCTCAGATGAAGATGTGCAGTTTCCTGCATAGATCTTGGTAGGAAAAATAACAAGGAAGTGTCATGCCAATGAAGTACCAATACCAATGGTATCCTTAGCTATGTAGTGTAGCTAGGGGGTACAATTCAATTGGGCACAATACCTCTGCCAAGAATTCGTGGATGATTTCCACGAAGCCTAGGAGGAATGGAAAGCATCCCACTACACGTGGCTACTATTATTGATAACGCTGATAGATTGGAGAATGCCATAGGATTCCCAGTTCCCAATGATAGATCAAAACTTGTGTGAGGCTGCAAAATTTCCCTCACTGTGGGCAACGAAGGACCTGACCATGTCATTGAAAACAAGATGTTATGGGCATTAATGTTTCAATCAAAATTATGTATGATGATTAACCAAAAAACACGGTTTCCCCCACTTTGTTCAAATAATATCGATGCATTGCATATTTTAACGATGATTTCCATCATGTATACATCTGCGCGAGGCACGATCAGACAAATAAATGGACAACATTGCCCATTTTGGTCAACGAATATGATATCACATAGTTAGTCCTTAAGTGGGTGACTAGTTCGCTTCTTCCCACAGATGTTGTCGAAGGTATCATCGGGAATAGTGTCGAAGGTGCAAAGGCACTAGTAAACCAGCGTAGAAGGAAAAGAAGAAGGTGACCATCAATCTAGAGAAAAATATCGTGCAGGAACTAGAGGGCAAGCATGATGAAGAGTCACATATCGAAGAACTAGATTAGGGTATTGAATACCCCTTTGCAGACCCGAAGAACGTTAGTTCTCCTTTTATTCTTAAATGGTGACAAAAGTCAGGTGCAGGAGGCATACACAAGAAGCACATGTATGATAAGACTGACATTGTAGAGGCCATGGTCCACATTAAGGGGGACCTTGATGAGATTGGACACTATTTGGATTGTGACAGAAGAAATTTGGGGCCATATTGATGATCAATACCAATCGGTTTTGTCAAAGGTCTAAGTAAGCCTCACAGAGTTGGAGGTTCAGGCGAGCCAGGTTCAAGCAAGATGGTCTCATGTAAGAACAAACCCAACAACATTAGGCAGTGTACAGTCAGTCCTCACCTCTGAGCTCTGCATTAAACCCCTACCTGATGGATCCTTATATTTGAATGAGGCTACAAAACAGGAGAGTGCCCAACTACCAAAAGACATAAGTATTAACCTCGTAGTGCTCCCCCTCTCTACATTGCATGAGATACACCAAGGTGTAGAAGATGAGCTTAAGGTGTGAGAGAAATGGGCTCTGATGGTGATCAAGGATGGGAAAATCACTAGTTAGCAGATGTGCAATGAAAAGCACAGAGCTCTCCAGGACCGTGATGAGGAAACTACAAGAAGGGTGTAGCGAGAGCAGGCCAGTGAGATCTCCAAGCTTCAGATTTAGTCGAGAGACACTTCGGAAGATAAAGTGTAGTAGTTGGTAGATTCATTCAAAGAATCATACACACAGGTGGATAGAGTTTGTTTTGATTTGCATCTCCAAATTACTGAGCTTTAATTGAAGTTGCAACCCACCACACCACTAGAGATCAGAAAGTAGTGTGAGGCTACCATCAAAACAGACAGATAAAAGCTCGATGTTGCTATAAAGGAGTGTAGCCAGCTGTTTGATGAAGCTCTAGAACTGTGGGCTTCGCTGCAGGAGGACCCATAGGTGTTGTTGGCTTGTATGGGCCTAACCCAGGTTCAGAGGTAATTTAGCCAAGCAAATCCTAGTACTACTGGCCCTTTCGACAACAATCCACAGAGCGCGGACTGAGGTCGCACCCTAAGTAGTATGGGAGTGTGCTAGAACTAGGTTTCCACACCCTTGGGATGTCTAAGGGGCTTCTGGAGGTTTGTGGTCTGACCTGTCGCTACGCGCACTTGTGATCCCTTCGCAACCTGTAATGTGGATTTCGCGCAGCCCTACTCGGGGCGTGGCCCATATAATACCCAAGTCTCTTGCTACTTAACCAATTACTTAACTTGTGTGTGTAAGAGTTATGGTTATTACAACATATTCAACAATCATATTAGTGTCTGTGATACATAATCCAATACAAACATAAAGAAGATAATGCACAACAAATACACAGAAATAGGAATCAACTTCTCTTTTATTAATCTTCAATCTTGCTTACAAACTTGACACCACCTTGCGCACTGAGCTATAGGGGTCTACGCACTCAGTTGCAGACTCTACTATGCCTCTGTGCACTTAGTTGCAGAGCCTCTTCCTACTACTACGACCCAATACACTTAGAATTCTACTCTAAGCTTAAACCATTCCTTTGCTACTTTCTCTATCATAAACTATCTTTACAACTTAGAGCCTTACTCTATTTATACAATCCCATGGTCCACGAACCATGGGTAGGCTAACATGACTTTACATTACATTACATTACTTTAGGGTGGATAGCCCTATGACTTTAACCTCTACTTTGCGCTTCGTGCCTGCAATTCACGTAGTCTTACAAAACCTTTAACCAAACCTTGGGCTTTGAGCCCCAAAACCTACTATGGGGGGATTCCATGTCCAACAGGCCCCCAACACAATCATCGTGACTCATCTCGAGTCACTTTGCTGGTGTAGTGATCTTGGCATGGAGCCCCTCGAACTATTCTTGTACTACCCGGAGGTCCGCAGTGCACTGTTCTGCTATTTGTTGGATCTGCTACATGCGCTCTTCTGTTTCTTCCTTGTGAGGCTCCGTTGTCTGTCTTAGCACATATAGTCCCTTCATCTGTATGAGCTTTCCCTCAATCTCGATCGTAATGGTGAAGGCCTCATCAATCTAAGGCTAGACGTGTGCTTTGAGAAGGGCCTCTTTTTGTCTTGCAGCATCCACCTGCTCCTTTAGCACCCTTGCCTATTGCATCTTAACCAGCCATTGGGTGAGGATGACTGTCTACGCCATTCCCCTGACACTGTCATACTACTACTATAGTTCCCTCACCTCTATTTCCAGGCACTGCATTTTGGGGTCCTCTTGCAAGGATGTGAGGACATCGAATGCTTCGTCCAACATATAGGTGCAGTCCTACACCGCCCTTCCAATTTCTGCTAATCTTGTCTAAATCACACTAACGCACTGTTCTTTGACTTCTGGAGGAGTGGAAGGCTGCGCCTTCATCCATAACTCAGCAATCTAGAGGTTCAGCTCCAGCTACACTCGTGTTGTTTCCTCACACATGCTTCAGACTCCACTTTCCAGATAGTGGATCCGCATCTCGGTTGGTAGGTCTGTGGCAATGGATAATTCTAGAATGCACAAGCACACTTCATCCACTGTTTGCGCAATCTACCGATTATGTGACACTAGCTCATCACGTTATAGGCTAAGTTGTTCGATGTTGATCATTTTCTCACTCAATACTTGGATTGTGTGAACTTCCGGTGCACTTAGCTCTGTTGTTATGTCATCCTGCAACTGGTACAATGTGTCCCGTGGAAGGGTAGCCAAATTTAGGCCAAGTCCCTTGATCCAGCCTACCGTGGCTCTGTCCTCCTTTCTCTCCACTGTTAGTGCTCCTTCCAACAGCACTATGGTGCTGGCCATTTTTGCGCGCAGTAGCTGCTCCGCTGCTAATGTACCTATGGCATCGTAGGAAACTATTGTTAATTCCTATGGGGCCCGCACTTGAAGTTCTTGTAGTTGTGCCCTTAGGGCCCCCAACACATTATGTTGCTCCATTATAGCTTCCTAAAGTACTTCTTGGGTGACCTCGCAAACTATGTCACCGATGTCATAGAGGTAAACCTATGTCAATGTAATTGGCTCGATGTCTAGTTTGAAAGCCTTGGCCTTCTTTCGTGGGCCTGATCTTTCTATAACACACAGTCGTTTCAGCTGTGTAGATGTTGTGCTTGGGTCTGCGCCTTTTGCTATGTCCTCTACTCCTTGTCCTATGGATAAGTTTGGGCCCTCTTCCCCCTGCATCGTGGTGACCCTTGTTACCTATGCTTCTATTGCTTTATCAGTGGCCTTGGCCTGCTCTGCAACTACCTTTGCTGCCTCACAGGAATCTCTTACCTCCACCACCAACTGTTCATTGTGCTTTTGTTGGGCCAACTGGTTGATACGTAGCATGGTGGCATCCTTCTACTTTTGTGCCGTTGTTCTACCCTGCTCCGCCAGATTCAGGGCGCGCTACTCGAGAGGCCATGATTCGAGCACAAAGAAGATGGCATCATCAATTGTAATGAAAGGAAGCTTGGTCCAGTTCTACACCAGATCCTTATGTGCCTTGATATACACATTGTGCATATCCGTCTTGAAGTCTACAAAGCTCCATAGATTTTTGTACACTGTGGGGGATAAGCACGGCCTCCTGTAATTCACATCCAAACACTCGCCTCCATGAGAACCCAGAAGATCTTAGTTTCACATATTTGCGTGGCGTCCTTCGTAGCCCAGAGTGACACATATTTTGTAGCCTCTGGAAAGTCCTATTTAATATGAGGGAACTGACTATCCTCAGGCAGTTCCCCTATCACCAATAAAACAGACAAGAGCAACCATGTGTAGTGGAAGGTCTTGCCCTGCTCCTAAGCTTCCTTGGAGTTGGCTAGGAATACTTCGCAGAGGAATTCAACCCAGTTGAATTGGACCCCCTCCACGCATTTTTTTGCGAGCGTAATGACCAACGCTGGTACCTCACCTCTGCGACATTTTCTCATCACCTTCTTGTCCAACAGTTAGGTGGCTACACGCACCCCTTTATCTTTAATGCTACTGATTGTGTAACCTCTCTTCTTCTTTTCCAATTTGTAGTTCTTCTTCATGGCCTCTGTGAGCGCCAACTCTCAGCTTTTGCCAACTATCTCCACAAGGTCCTTTCCCTTATAGGGAAGCTAGGAAATCTTGTGGATAAGCTCCACCGTGATGGGAATAGGCTCCTCTAGCCATAAGTACCCCTTGTGCACTAGGAAAAGTAGCTTCCTGATAACAAAGATCATGATAGGTGCACAGTGAAAGTGCAGAATCCATAGTAGGTGGAGTAGTCCAACCTTCTCCACACCGCACAACCATTTCTGTGGCTCTAGCACTATAATTGACCCATCCTTGCTCTATTCATGAGATTCTCAGTCTCTAAATGTGGGAACTTATCACTGTCCGCGAGGTCGCAGTCTTAAAATTTGATTGTGGGCACACAGCCCAGGGCTAAGCCTTCAAATAAAATTCCATCTAGGAGGAGTGAGCTTTGGAGTGTGCTCTTAGTGGCATCCAAATCCTTGGGTACCTTAGCTCTCCCTTCCCATGGATGAACATACTTGGGCATTTTTGCTGTAGCACGCACTGGCTAGATGTCTTCTTCCATTTCTTCATCCGCCTCTATCTTATCTATGAGAGCCTGGAGGTCCTCCTCATCATCATTTGTCTCAATGTTGATAGCCTTGCCCTTCTTTTCCATGGAAATTTTACCAAACCATGGATTTCGCGGGGACATGCAGACTGGTCCTACTGCCTGTTTATCCTTCTTATGCCTTGACATTCGAGGTGATTTCAAAATTTCCGGCGCATCCCCCACCTGCACCATAGGGCTTTGTGTGGCTTCCTCGATGGTACTCTCTACAAAACCCACACCTCTCCTGGTATTTGTCATCTTTTTCAAACTGTTTGTGGTTGTTCATGAACTTGGGGGCTCAAATACTAGTTGGCACTCAAAACTTTGTGCTCTTCGTAACAGCTCAGATCTCAAATGAACAAGTGTTGTCTCGTGGCTAGCCTTGGGATTTTTATAGCGTCTTTTGAATATGAATTTGATTGCCCCCCCACTTCTGAGTCATTAATGCATTCTTGGCAGCAGATCATTCCAAATCTAGCTCTTAATTCGTGTCTTAATTTCCCGCTGCCCGCTCCCTTTTGCCTTAAATTGGACATCTCGTCATGAACAATGACGCCAACAGTTACTTCCTAGTTTACCCATGTGGCAGCATTGCCCACTGTGCGTAGGCACAAACCTTGTACCATGCTAATTCTGCACGCACCTCCCTCATTGTGCAGTTCCCAAACAGATTCTTTCAGAGTCCTGCACTCTCTTTCAAGCATTTGGAGTGCTGAGATTGTGCTCCTTACGGCTAGCGAGGTCATCACACCATCTGTGCGAGACTTCAATTCACCTTCTAGTATAGTCCATGGACACTCCTCAATTGCCCTCACAATAGCCATTGCTGTGTGTTCTACCTTATGTGGTGCGCTCCCCTTGTTACTGCATTTGGTAAGGTGCGGTCTCAGCCATGGTAGCAGAGTCATAAATTCTTGGGGACAATCTTCCAATGCATTGGTATGACCATCCGTAACTTGCCTTTTCATCCTTGGTTTATCAATGAGACATACTTGCATGACCTCAATTTCTAGTCTTTTAATTTCAGTGTCCTTAAACATGCTTTTCTTCCTCAATTGTACCCAATCTTCTTTGAGTCCACGAAGTCTAAGGTTCCCTCATCGAATGGCTTCCTGAATCCTTATATGGTCATCCTCACATAGCTGTGTGATTCCTTCGTCCTGGTCTTCATGCGCTGTCATAACTGCGGGAGTTATTACGTGTGGATTCATTTTGGTATTCCTTTAAGAAATTTTAGTTTCTACTTTGTTTCTCACCTTTGGAATCATCTTCGCCCTCAATTTTTTGCACATGGTCCTGTGCACCCATCGAATCGCTGGCACGCACAGGTCCCAATTAGTTCATATCGCCTGGTGAATGTTGTTCAGTACTCTGCACACCCTATGGAATGCCTCATCATGGAGAATTGGTAATGCGCGTCATCTTTCCTACTGATGTGGTTTGTTCCGATTCTCTAGACTAGGGGTGGTGTGCACTTGTGTGGACTGTACAACATATGTTTGTACCCATCAGGAAAGGTAGGTGCGCAAGTTGTTCTGCTCCATCTAATTGGCTTTCATTCGAAGCCAGGGTTTTCTAAAATGTAGGTGCATCATCCTTCTGCAACCGTGCCCATCTTCAAAAGTTCCTTGATGCATAACCCACCATCATGCAGGTGTTGCATGCAGTGCCCACTTTAGCGCATCGAATCGTTGTTGTTCTGATACTGCACTTTTGAATTTGATCAGAAATTCATCCACCGCTAACAATCCATCATATGTCGACAGCTCCCTTGCCTCTATTGTTACACAACTCAATGACCTGATCATCATGTTGCAGTTCAGTGTTGTTACTTTGTGCAGCCGATTCTGCCACCACTCTATCTCTTCGTCTGAATCTGAAGTGCAGGAGCTTTCATGCTCCCACGAAATCCTTCCATCTGCAGTTGGATTCACCCAATCCTCTCCTTATGCAGATATCTTGTAGATATAGTCAAGATCATCATAACTATCGTCGTTGTGCACCAGTTCAGTCTATCATGCTCCTTCGGTTAGATCTAGTGGTACTACTACGTGTAGTGACTTTTTTTCAAAGATCATTTTGTTCTTCTTCAGATTTATGACTCTGTTCATATCGGTAGCCCAGTCTATTCCTAATAGCGCAAGATAGGGATTGCTATCATCAACAATCTCTATCACTTCAAAATCCACCTATGCCCTCGCACCTTCAATATCGATTTTCACCCTTTGTAATCTTCCCATGGGCAAAATATTTTGTTGGTTCACCATTGATAACTGAATAGGGAACCATTGTAATGCGGGTCTGCCCATGCATTCCCATGTTTTCTTGGGTAGTACATTCACGTCCGAACCCAGATCCAAGATTACTTGATCCATTTTATACTCGCCTATTTGTACAGACAACCTCATCTCCCTTCCGGTGCACAATGCATGCTTTCCAAGTTTTCGGACCATGAGTGGTTCTCCTAACCCCATGCACCTAGTGATAAGTTCCTGTAGCCCTTTGACTGCCTTGCTATCATGCAACAACTTCATGCATGTCTCTAAAAAGGTAGTGAGCATTGAAGGATCCATCCTTGGTTCTAGTTGATCCTTACTACCTGAAGTGGAGGCCTCCATGAAGCTCTTCTTAGCTTCCATGAATGTCTCCTTTGCGCGTTCTAAGTAAAACTCGCGTTCCTTTGTAGGAGCCTTGCGAAGCCATGTGCTTTCTTCTGGCTACTTCCCTTTATCATCTCCCATGGCCATACCACTCTTGAGCATCACATTTACATTTAGGTCTTCTTCCCATAGTTCAGACCTCATCATTTGTAAATTCTAGGTCAGAGGGGGCTAGAGTAGCCCCTTTTCGCGCATCTTCGCTATCAGTGAAGGGTAATCTTCTGCCTCATGATCAAAATGATTACAGTACCAACATGATATCCTAGTCAGGTTCGTACAATCGTGAGAATAATGCCCCGACCCTCCACAATTGTAACTGATTATCTAGCTGCGACTCCTTGCTGGTCCTATTCCACCTCGACCTCAACTATGCCCTTGAAACCCAGTGCATGCCATCCTTGCATCTAGGTCGAGGGCTCAAGTTTCAGCTTACACCCTGTAGGTAGGAGTCTGATCCATTGTTAGTTCATAGCTTTGGCAGGTGCGTTCATCATGGCCTACTGACTTGTAGAAATTACAAAACAATTGTTGGGATGTCTGCATATACTTCTGCAGTAGATGACAATTATCCATGGTGTGTTTTCATCCTATCTGGCAGATTGAACACCATAATGCAAATGTCATGCTTGGCCCCACTTGTGCCTCTGGTCTTAATGGCATTGGCCTTCCCTTGCCAAGTAGTTCGCAAACATTGGACAATGGTCCTTGTCGTGTCCCTGGCCTTTGCATTTTATGCACCATACTTCCTCGTGCACCTCCGGCCGAGTTGTCCTATCCTATTTAAAACTTTGCATCTCTAGACATAGATTTTGTAGTTGCGCATGGATTTGTTGGAATCCCAACCTAGGGTCTTGTATAGGGGTCTCATGCAATCTTATTGCCATCTCCAATGATTCATGCTAGGTGGAATGTTTTTGCTGTGACAACGCCATCCTTAAGTGTGGTGTAAGTGAGGCCACAAACCATGCACAATGATATGCATATGTTAACGTCATATTGGCTTCGCGGATCATAATCTTCAGCCTTTGGTCTAGATCCCAGGGGGCTCGCGCAGGAGCATTGCAATCTCCTTAAACTCGATGATTGATTGTGTCTCTAATTTTGGCTTGCTAAATTACCTATTCAACACTGTCTGGATCTCTGCAATTCCTGCATTCCGGTGGTCATTAGAATTCTTGATATACCACATTAATGCGTGATCCCGCAGCGAACTCACCAGCATATCCTTTTTAATATTATCATCCACAACGCCCTATGCTTCCCATACTGCTCTTATCACGAACCAGAATTGGTCTGAATCTTTGTTTCCTACTCCTTTGAACACCGGTAGTTTGATCTTTGAGTTGATCATAAATTGACCATGTCAGGACCGGATGCAGGTGGAAAAAATGAAACTAAGATGAGTGAAGAATAGTTTCGGTAGGCATTCTTGAGTATGCAGCAAATGTTGGGAGAATTGTATGAAGACAAGAAGGCGAGAGATGCAGCTTCTTCTTCAAAGCCATCGAAGAAGGACAAAGGTAAAGGGGAGACTGATAAACCACCTTCGCCTCCATCATCTCCATCATCCTCTTGTTTTGTAGGTTTTGACCCAATACAGAAATTAGTTGCATACGAATTCTAAAACACACAAAATAAACAATGTAAGAGCATAACACATATACACAAAGATTTTCCCTTGGATCCCAAGACCGGGACTACCAGCTTGATTTTTCATTATGTTCCTTTCAATGTTAAAATACATATTTATATATGCCAAAGCATCTAATACCATGGACTGAATGCCATCGCATCCAAAACCATGGACCAAAAACCATCGCGTCCAAAACCATGTGCGAAAATCATGCACAAAACCATAGGTAGGTCCACCCAACCTAACATAGGGTCCAAAACCAAAATTTTCTGGGGTGCTACCCTAGACCTGATAGAGTGGGGTTACGTGCACCCCGCAAACCCCCTATGACTCCCCCCGCTATGTAATCGGCGCAACAAGGGGGGGCTCTGCCCGCCTTCTAATCCCCCGATTAACTATGTGGGCTAGTCATGGAAAGAATATAGCACAACCCAACATTCTCCCACTTATTGTTTTCTTTCCACAGAGGGCCACAAGAGAGCTTAATCATTTATCTAGCCCCCCAATGCCCATTGTTTCTCTACACCAAGAGAACTTCTCAGAACTCACAGATTTTCTCAATGCATCTGCAGTATTCTTCAAAGTGTCCACCTTTACCAGCAACACCTTTCTATCTTCTATCATATCCCTCACAAAGTGATACTAAAGATCAATGTGCTTTGTCTTTGAATGATATGCAAGATTATTTCCCAAGAAAATTGCACTTTGGTTGTCACAGTCTATCCTTATAGCTCCCTGTATTAACCCCATACTTGAACACAATCTATGCAGCCAAATTGCTTCCTTGCTTACATGAGTGGCTGCCATGTATTCTGCCTCTGTAGTTGATAGTGCCACTACATATTGTTTCTTACTCATCCAACTAACTGCACCTCCAAATAGGTTAAACACATACCCACTTGCGATCTTCCCTGATCTAGATCTCTAGCGCAGTCCACATCAACAAAGCCATGGGTATCCAAAACTTTTTCCAGTCCGGGTCTTCCTTGGTAGCACAAACCATAATCACTAGTGCCGCGCAAATACCTGAAAACCCGTTGCATTGATGTCCAATGCTCCTTCCCTAGTTTTGACATAAACCTGCTCAATACTCCCACTGCATGTGCAATGTATGGTCTAGTACAAACCATCACATACATCAGGCTACCAACTACACTTGCATATGGAACACGAGACATATCCTCTTCCTCTTCTTGTGTCTTAGGACACTGTTCAGCAGATAACTTTACACCTACAGGAATAGGAATCTTCACCAGTTTATTATCCTACATATTAAACCTCTGCAATATTGTCTCGACATACTTCCTTTGGTTTAACTAGAGCTTCCTCTTTGCCTAATCTCTTTTAATTTCCATTCCCAAAATATAGTTTGCAACACCAAGATCTTTCATGTCGAATTTGGAGGAAAATTGGGTCTTCAAATCCTGGATAATTTCTTTTTCATTTCCATCTAGCAAAATATCATCCACATACAAGACCAGATAAATAACACGGTCACCAATTAATTTAAAATACACACAGTGATCTACTTTGCTTCTGGTGAAGCCAAGTCCCTGTATAAATGTATCAAAGTTCTGATACCACATCCTTGGTGGCTGTTTTAACCCATACAAAGACTTATTTAACTTGCATACCGGTTCTTTCTTACTCTTCGCCACAAAGCCTTCAGGTTGCTTCATGTAGATCTCCTCTTCCAGATCCCCATGAAGAAATATTGTCTTCACATCCATCTGTTCTACCTTAAAATCAAAAGCAAAAACAACAGATAAAAGTAATCTAATAGATGCTACCTTGGCAACAGGAGAAAAAATGTCATCAAAACCAATTCCTGGCCTGGGAATAACCTTTTGCTACCAACCGAGATTTCTATTTCTCCACCTTTCCTTCTGAATTTGTCTTCTTCTTGAACACCCATTTGTTGCCAATGGGTTTCCTTCTACCGGCAACTCCACTAGATCCCAAACCTCATTTTTGTGTAAAGATTCCATTTCATCAACCATGACCTCTTTCCAAAGTTTTTCATCCTCTAAATCTACTGCTTCCTTCATAGTTCTGGGATCATCATCAGTAATAGATAAAGGAAAAATTGAGCAGAAAGCAGATGGAATATACCTTTTTGGCTGCCTTCTTTCTCGAACTTATCTTCTCACACTCGGATTTTGTCGCTCTTCATCTTCTGGTTCTTGCTCTGTTGTAGAGTCTAATTTTTCGTCCTTTAGCTCAAAGTCTATCTTCTTAGGTTCCTTTGGTTGGACTTCATGTTTAATAACATTTTTCACCTCTCTGAACACCACATCTCGGTTGTACACAACCTTCCCTATTACTGGATTCCAAAGATTATAACCCTTTAAATCATCCTTATAGCCAATAAAGATGCACTTTTTAGATTTACTATCCAACTTGCTTCATTTATTCTTTGGAACATGTACATATGCATCACATCCAAATACCCTTAGATGTGAAAGAGAGGGTTTCTTACTAGTCCATACCTCTTGTGGAGTCTTATCCTCCAATGTTGATGAAGGTGATCTATTGACCAAGTAACATGTTGTCTCCACTGCC
>APFE030260205.1:194315-207032 GCA_000404065.3 Pinus taeda
TTTACCTAACTCTATACCTAACTCTATACTAGACCAAGTTGAACTTAACTATTTCCTATGTGTCGGAATATCCTAACACATTCTCTCCCAGTCTCTGCCTGTTTTGGACCTGTGGATTATGCAGTCTTAAGCCTCAAGCTTCAACCTTGGCTACTAGGACTACATAGTGCGTAGTCCTTAAAGCTAAACATTCTCCCATGTAGACAAAAATTTCATAATCCTTCTCTCGTGTTGCCAGATTTTCTGCTTGATCATGATTTGAAGGTACATTTGCTGAAGCTAATATTTGCTTGCCATGACTGTCCTATTTGTATCATAGGTATCACACTCGTGAAGCACTTCTCTCCAACAATCATTTTCACCAAGATGCCAAAGAGAGCTGCTTCAAAAGAGACCACTGAAAATTGTACTGGTGAAGCAGTTGAGCAAACACCAGTAGACTTAATAGTGTATGCAGACACTCAATTGTTTATAGATAAGGGGTCAGCACTAACATGGAAGCAAGTAAATGAAGCTCTTTTAGAAAACTTCCTTTAGGTATATCTAGAGGTAGAAATCATGTATAGGATAATGGAAAGAGAAAGGTTGTTGATAGTCTAGGGGGAGAACGAACCTGCAAGATGAAGGAGGATCCAATCCTTATGAAAATAGATTTAGCAACAGAAGTGAACAGGAAGAAAATGATACATAGTGTGGAGAAGAGGAAGAGAGAAAATCATAGCTTGGAGGAAGTAGAACTGAGAATGAAGAAACCAGAATATGAAGTGAATGAAGAATGAGAGATAAGGAGAAAAGAACAAGAAGAGAAGTAGAAGCAAGAAGAAGAAGAAAGGAAATGCACCATAACAGAAGAGATAACACCATTATAGTTTGAAGAGAAAGAATTGAGCCAACCAGTAGTAGAGGAGGAGGGTCAACAAATGCAGGATCAGGGGCTTGCTCAGTAGATTAAAGACTTAATTAATTTGCATATATGGAGTTGGAATTAGAGTCGCAAAAAGATGATATTGACCTGATGCTTAGTACACCGAAGGTCATCATTCAATATCCACCACCTTGAGTCATAGAGTTAGCCATGAGAGAGGAAGGGGACATACATCCCCTTGATGATGATTTGGTAATGGATCTATACAATCCATCATAGAATGAGTTTCAAGAGAGAATTGTACAAAATCGAAGAAAGAATTTTCCAAATGATCATGCATCACCTACATTCATTAGAGAAAGGTTGATAGTGGCAAACGCCAACAGGAATCCAAATTCCATTACCGAAGCTGGCTTTGCCTTCATGGGTGCAACCAGATCAAACACTCGGTATTTGATGATTGAGAGTAAGCAATTCGTACATAATCTATATGTTTCCTGGAAAGAGATATAAAAGCTTCATGGAGCAACACAAAATGTAGCTTACGCACAACTTTAATTGGGGGAAATTAGAGCAATGATACTTTGTGAAGTATCAACACTTGGATAGACCATGTGGGAACTATATGAGGAGCTCATGACCATACATAAGGTAGTTTTTCATTTTCATAGCTTGCAGTAGTAGCGAAAGTAATTTTTCAAGACTCATAGGAATGTACAAACTGCCATCACCACTGTGCAAGAATGGAAAATGTGATACAAATGGGCATTGCTTAGTTTGGTAAAGAAGATGAAGCTGCAGGAAGACTTGGAGAAAGAAAGAGTTCAAATGTTGATTCATAAAAACATGCAACTCACCTCGTTCATTCGAAACATTCAGGCCTCATATGTAGGGTTGTACAAGAGTTTGGATTTCATTATGAGAACCCACAAGATCACATTAGTCATCTCACTCACCAAAGCTAAATGCAGACACCAAGTTAGGAAGGAGATCAAATAGTAATTTGAGCAATTGAGATAGATTGCCACCAAGGAGGATTTTGAGATGAACATACTAAAAATGAAGGATTACATTGGCAGTCCTGTCTAGATTAGAACAATGTTTCTCTTGATCAAGAGGGATGTTAAGAATGGCTCCAAGTTATTTTACTCGAATTATATGGAGGTTGTTATACAACAAAATGACCTCCTCATCAACCTAGAGGTGAAATATAGCATGACTAAAGCAAAGACCACAATTTCAGGCCTTGACTCAACACTAACGCTGGTTGCACACTGTAAACCTACTTTATAAAGCTTGTTACCAAGCCTAAGGGTGCGTTAGTGACCCTGCTAACTCAAGTTGTTAGACCAGGGGTAGCATTAGCGAAACTAAGGGAAGTTAAATGGGTCAAACCAACGAATCTGCTCACAAATATCTAGATATTTATCCCTAAATTTGCTCAAGAAAAGCAAGGAAATTCCCAAAAATCAAACTATTTGGGGAAATTCCAATCTGAAAAAGAAGGAAAATGGGAAAGAGCTGGAAAATAGGGTAGGTTCGTTTCCTTTGCCCTAATGAACTCTATGAGGAGCTTGGCAATCCTAAATTGATTGCTACATAAGCAGTGAGAGGGCCATTGTGAAAGAGGTCAGAGCATTTGAAAGGATAGCCTACTAAGCTATTGAGCATTGACTCAAATCTAAAGAAGTAGCTAGAAGAGAGAGAGAGAGAGAAGAAGAAGGGGTAAGGAAGACTGATACGATGGATGGTTGTAATCACTCTTCCATTATTAATATAGAACTACAGTTGTGTACCCTACTCCACAGTGTTGGTAACATTGTTCATTTCGATACTTGTTTAGATGAGTAGTTAAGCTATATACTAATATATGTTCATTATACATTCTTATATTAGTTTTCAAGATTGTATGTTGTGATTGTGTTTTCCTTTCCTTTGTGTAGGAATCGATTTGGAACCGGCTTTGAGGGAATTCCTCTTGGTTGCATTGCGATCTCCAAACAATTCTAGAAGGAGACTTGAGGTAATACTCTTTCCGTACTTTGTTAATTAACATTTGATAGGTGAATATGTTTATAACTTGGTAGCTTCTGTAGATAATATTACAGTCTATCAAAGGTCCCAGGAAGGCCTTTGAGGGTAGTTTTCATTATCCATACACCATGCATTTTACCCCATAGTAGAATTGGCGATTTCGCTAGGGACTATATATCTAGTTCCTGGTTTACCCAGACTCTTTTCGGTTCTCTCTTCCTTCTAAGAGCTCCCTACTCTTCTGTAATCCTTTTCTAATCCAGCAAATATCTTACTGCATCCTACTAGTATGCATTCATCTCAGAAACTGATCTTGAAAGCCCTCTGTTTGACTGATTTCCCACACTAACGTAGGTTACCAGGCTACACAGAGCTTTATAAAGCACTGTGCCTGTGTCCAGGGAGCGTTAGTGGTCCTACTAACTCTCTCTAGCCGTTGTTACAAAGCGTTCGTCTCCCATTTCCTTGATTTCTAGTAGTATCTGTGGACCAAAAGGGATGGAAAATCTTCTCATGGGCTGAAATAAGATCTGTAACTGTATTATGTTAGCAAAATTGGTGTCCTAGAAATTGATTTTTAGGAAAAAGCTTTGGTTTTTCTCTCTTAAAAACATTTTTTTTCGAAAGAAAGGCTGATAATTTTTATTCATCCTTCTGTCAAAATAGTTGTAAGTTGCTTAATTTTGTTTTTCAGTAGTTGCTAGGAGATATTGGAAAATAATCTTTTGGTTATGGATGTGTTGAAAGACTATAGATGCACAGACGAAACTATGAATATGTGAAAAATATGAATATGTAGAATAAAGCTTGTTTGCATCAAATTGAATTTTTTTTCAGAGCATTGTTCTGCATGATTTATTGAGTCAAGAGTCTCACCATATTTCATATGTAAACACCCCTACCGAAGACAAATAATCAAGTACACATAAATTTTACATTAAAATCAACCAGTTACTCTTTTGAGCAAACCAACATTAGCTAGGCTAGGATCTTGGGATAAGCATGTGAGTGAACTACCCAAGGTTGAAAACCAAAACTAGTGTCATTAATGAGTGAAAATTTCCTTCTGCACTCATATTACCGGGACCACTCCACTAACAATGGAGTGAAATACGAGACAACATTAGACTGTAATTGAAGGTAGCCCAACTTATCTTACAAATCCTTTAGGCATTCTCTATACTAGGGGTCCCTTCAGGGATTTTAGAACTGAGTTGGGGACTGAGGTATCCTGCCCACACAGCATGCTATCTACAACAATGTCCCCCCCCGGTGATGTCTGTGATCTGAGATTCAGGCATAGCTCTGGAGTAACTGTAACTGTACATTTGGCCATCCTTCTCTGTTATTCATTGAGATACTAGGTTTCATCTTCGGTCATCAGTTCTTATCAGATGAGGTAATTTCCCTTTGTTTGTTGATTGATATATTTAGTGTATTTTTTTATATTTTTGGGTACCTCAGTGCTATCATTTTTGAGACTTTATACAATATCACAAAAAAATTTATTTGATAAAACTTAATGGTCACCATGGCTACATTCGATCCTCGTCATCACTCCACACGATTGTTAGGACTTCCTCTACTCATTGTGGAAGATCTGTTGAGTTCCACTGAACCAGATTCCTTCTCTTCAAGGGATTGGTCTCCTACATCTCACATGGGATATGTGTGGACAACCGACGATTCAAATTTTCTAGAGGATCTATTCACAAAAGGATTTCTTTCTCCCTTTAACACTTCGCTCACGAATTCATTGGAACCTATCTTGGATCCTGTGGTACCTCTTTGGTCAATTTAGTGTGATCTAAATTGCTATTTATAATGTCAACCTGGGGTTCGTAAACTGATGAAGTGAGGTGTACTATATGTACTTAGATAACCATTTCCTTAGGCTTTTGTCGTTTTAAGATTTTTAGTTTGTTTTTGGATTTTATTTTTCTTTAATGTGTGATGATGAAAGTGAAGTGTGAAGTGTGTGGAGTGTAAATGGTGATGATTTCTAAACTTGAAAAATGCTCAAAAGAAAGCTTTACAGTAACTAAAATGAAATCAATTCTTAAGAGAAAACAAATGCATCAAATAGCGAACTAATGGCAATGGCCCAGTATCCTTGTTGCTGAAAATGAAAAAAAAGCAAAAAATTGGAAAACAATTCAAACTTAAAGCAAAGCAGCTAATTCACATTACTTTAACTTTTCATATCCTTTGCCCTTTGGCTCAATCTACTTGATGGGAAGTAATCATAAACAAGTTAAGTAACATAATATTTAACTGTTCAAGAAAGTAAATCGCATAAAAGAAACTAATCACACTACTTGAATTCTTCAAATCCTTTACCCCTCAGCTCAATCTACCTTGGGGAAGTAATCATGAACATACCAAGTAATATGATAACTAAATGTAATTTGCAAAAAAAAAATTAATCACACTACTTAAATTCTCTTAGTCCTTTACCATTCAGCTCAATCTACTTTATGGAAAGCAACCATGAGTAAGTAATATGACAACTAAATCACACTACAGTTAGTAATATTCTGATCTCCTGCTGATATAGTCATTTGACCACAGAAAGAAATCATAAATTGTTAAGCAGTATGATATTTAACTAGCAGAAAAAGAAATAAACAAATAACAACTTGAAAAGGACAATGCTGAATGTAAACTTTAGAAAATAAAAGTTAGCAGGAAGGACAAGATGATCTCATATACCAAAAGTTATTAAAAAATGAAAAATTGCCCGGGCTGCCTAAGAGAACCTGCAAAAAGCACTGATCAGTTTACAGTTCAAAAGTAAAGATATGAATAGCAGAAACATAAAACATATTATGTACAAACTAATGATAAAACAAATGCATAATGAAACTAAACAAACACTTTACAAGGCTTCAGCATGCAGGGGCCCTCTGCCACTTCAGCTAATCAAATATTCACACGGCTATCTTCAGAAAAGTCTTCTCATGTATTTAAATCAACAACATATAAAACAGTGGGGTGATAAGATAACCAGCAGCGCAGAAATTACATAAACAATTCAGAGTTTACATGTATCAAAAGTCTCTCTACAACGTTCAACAACGCGTTATTTATAATGCAAAATACTAAAACAACTACTGCGCTATTAACTGCGGTGCCATAGACACGTAGATCTCTTCAGCCGAGATCTAGTGTAACTGTCGTTATGCTTCTTAAATCTTCGGAGTGGTTGGCTGTTAGATTCACTGTTCAAGAATGATCTCCAGGCGCGCTGGTGCCTTCGTGAGCTGAGAACTAGGCCACGTATCATTCACGTGCCCAAAATAGTGACGTACCACCGCTGAACTCTTTGGTTGGTCTCGTGTTTGACTTTGGTTGAACGCGGCCTCTAATGGATGATTTGGCCGGTTCGAAGGGACACGATCCATGTACATGCCATCTGGAGCTTGCCCATGTAGCCCGTTCCTTCAGAGGACACCTGGAGCACAGCTTTTAACAAAATAGCTGTGGAATCCTGTGTTGGCTGCAGAACTCGTGCTGGCTGCGAAACTG
Organism: Pinus taeda; assembly: GCA_000404065.3. NCBI lineage: Eukaryota > Viridiplantae > Streptophyta > Pinopsida > Pinales > Pinaceae > Pinus > Pinus taeda. The sequence continues at coordinate 200,743 of APFE030260205.1, forward strand.
CAGTTTCCGCAGCTATGACAAAAAACTAAACAAAACAACAGACATCAGTATAGTCACAAAACCATATAAACAGTCCTTTTTAGACTATAATGCAATGATTTAACCACTGGATGAGTGAAGTGAGTGGAGAATGAGGGTTAAGAGGGTGTGTAGGAAGGTGCAAGGTTGAGGCTCAACATCTACCACATGCCCGATTGAAATCCCTAAGAAAAAAAGGCATCCCCTTGAAGCCAAAACAACTCCGATACCAAATGTAGGTTTTAACCCTGTACAGAAATTACCTAGATATGAATTCTAAAACATAGAAAATAAACAATGCGAGAGCATAACACATAAAACACATATACATAGAGATTTTCCCCTGGATCCCAAAACTGGGACAACCAACTTGATTTTTCATTATGTTCCTTTCAATGTTACAATACATATTTAAACATGTCGAAGCATCCAATACCATGGACCGAAAACTATCACGTCCAAAACCATGCACCGAAAACCATCGCGTCCAAAACCATGTGCGAAAATTATGCACAAAGCCATAGGTAGGTTTGCCCAACCTAACATAGGGTCCCAAACTAAAATTTTCCGGGGCACTGCCCCAGACCCCATAGAGTGGGGTTACGTGCACCCCTCAAACTCCCTGTGACTCTCCCCGCTATACAATTGGCACAACGAAGGGGGGGCTCCACCCCCCTTCTAACCCCCTGGTTAACTACATGGGCTAGTCGTGGAAATAATATAACACAACCCAACAATGATTAATTGTGTCTCTGGTTTTTCCCTGCTAAATTCCCTGTTCAACGCAGTTTGGATCTCTGTAATACCTATGTTCAGGTGGTCCTTAGAATTCTTGATATACCATGTTAATACTTGATCCTGCAGCACGCTCACCAGTGTAGCCTTTTAATATTATCATCCACGACACCTTGTGTTGCCCATATTTCTCTTACCACGAACCAGAATTGGTCTAGATCTTCGTTTCCTACTCCTCTGAACACCGACAGTTTGATTGCACTTGCCATACTAAGCTGCGATGCTGGCGGAGGTGGAGTGGGTGGAGATGGAGGTGAGGAGGGTGAAACGAGTGGCAGTGTGGGTGGGGGTGGTAAATGTGGAATTCTCTGTCTTATCAAACTAACCGCGCTTATTGGAGAAACTTTCGCGAGATCCTCCTCACTTTCCTGCGAGGGAGAGATTAGGGGACTATTTTCCAACTCCTCATTACTTCCGCTTCTGTAGATCTTCCCACTTCACGTTTTCCCAAACATTAATTTACTCGCGTAACTCACTTTTCACATAATAAAATCTTAATCCAAGTGTTCAAAGATTTAATATACTTACCTCGCAGCCCTTTGAGAAAATGTCTCTGCCTCACTGTAGCTAATGGTATTGTCTACTGCGAACTCAGTGATAAATTCTCCTATTATTCGATCGAGCCAATGGTCCACAGTTCGCGCTATCTTATCTTCTGATGCTTCCACTCTATGCACTAGTTCTAGAGTCCACACTATTGGTTTGTTGAGCCTACACCTTCCCTGACTGTCTGCTAACTTTGTGATTCACCGATACAACTCAGACGAAAAAGATGCAAAGAAAATTTCATGGATTTCCAAATACAAGTAGCTCTCCAACCACTGTTCCTTAGATACTAGCAGATTTATATTCTCTTGTGCCATGAACTCGTGAATCTTCTTGTCCCACCACTCTTCAATTTCTTTCTTCATTGGATTTTAGTGGCACAACATCAGACATATGTTATGCAGATCTCAGTCCCGGCAATGGACCATTTGTTGGCCTGTATGGTCCTGACCCAGGTTTAGAGGTGATTTAGCCAAGCAAATCCTGGTACTACTGGCCCTTTCGGCAACAATCAGCAGAGCGTAGACTGAGGTCTCACCCAAAGTAGTATGGGAGGGTGCTATAACTAGGTTTCCGCACCACTAGGATGTCTGAGGGGCTTCTGGAGGTCCACGGTCTGACTTGTCGCTATGCACACTTGCGATCCATTCACAACCTATGGTGCGGCTTCCACGAAGCCCTACTCGAGGCATGACCCATATAATACCCAAGTCTCTTGCTACTTAACCGATTACTTAACTTGTGTATGTAAGAGTTATGGTTATTACAACACATTCATCAATCATATCAGTGCGCGCGATATATAACCCAATACAAACATAAAGAATATAATGCACAAAAAATACACAAAAATAGGAATCAACTTCTCTTTTATTAATCTTCAATCTTGCTTACAAACTCGACACCGCCCTGCGCACTTAGCTACAGGGTTCCATGCACTCAGCTGTGGACTCTACTAGGCCTCTACGCACTTAGCTACAGAGCCTCTTCCAACTACTACAACCCAATACACTTAGACCCCTACTCTAAGCTTGAGCCATTCCTTCGATACTTCCTCTATCATCAACTAACTTTACAACTTAGAGCCTCACTCTATTTATACAATCCCATGGTCCACAGACCATGGGTAGGTCGAAATGACTTTACATTACATTACATTACTTTAGCGCAGACAACCCTATGAATTTAACCTCTACTTCGCGCTCCGCACTTGCAATTCATGGAGTCTTACAAAACCTTTGACCAAAACTTGTGCTTTGGACCCCAAAACTTGTTATGGGGGGATTCCATGCCCAATAGGTGTAGAAGGTTGAAGTTGCCATTCGGGATAAGTGGGTACGGTATGTGGTGAAGTAAAATTATAAGTACGGACACAAACAAATTCCTCTAGCCCAATAATGGGTTTAGACACAACTAATACATTATATGGAAGATTTCCTTAGGTTAGAACCAATTAAGAGGGCCTACCTCTTAGTACGCTTATCTTGTTTGATGATGTCCTTGCTTTCTCGCTCCAGCTATCTCTCGCTTCCTTCTTCAAGCACTTGAAACAAGTAAAAAACAACAAACAACAACTGTGATAATAGAAAAATTATAATTCAACCTACTTAACAAGTCAAGAAACTTTAAGCCAGGAATATGTAAGATGACAAAACATGTAGGAAATCAATCAATAGTTGCATATATATTGATATCAAGAAGAGATTACAACTATTGTCTTGACGTTGCAGTTCTCCTCCGACAAGACTAGGTTCCCACACACTTCTGCTAGCATTCCATGATGGCCTCAATCAACAATAGTTTTAAGGCTCTTCCCTTTAAGCTTCACTCCAAACCAAATCTTCCTTCTCCCTCACAAAACTAGATAGTTACAGCTATGAATAGCTTGCTCCTTACTCCAAACCAAAATAGCACTAGCACACCAAAATCAACACTAGCTTGTGCTTGGGAAGAAGGGAGGTTTATATAGGATGAATGGATGGGAGATGGATCCACTCTTCAAGCGAGAAGGTATTATCTCTTGAGGTAGTTCCATCATTATAGGGGAAAGGAGCCCAAACTAACATCCTCGACCCTATCTGGCCAAACCATTTACTAGACTTCTGTTACGAAGCTTCTAGAGTTGGAAGCTTCGGCTCTTAATTTAAAAAAAATTCCATAACAGGACCAACGTGACAGGAACACAGCTCAGTCACTCTGATTAGCACTAGGGATAGTGTTAATCTCCACACATTGGCATGGGGGAGACAAAGGTCATTAGCACCAGCCTTGTAAATTGGGCAAAACATAAGTTTAAGGGGAAATGGTGCAGAAGGGAATTGATCTACTCATGAAGAGGGACATAATGGGAGTTTCTTCATGAAGGCAAAGCATGTGGGGTTCACTGTAGAGGTCCTCCAGGATCAAGGAATAAGGAGTACAGGGACAGTGACAAAATGATGTGTAACACAATATGATGAGATAAATGAAATGGAATGCATGCTAGCCCCTAAGCAATGGTTCGCCAAATTAAAAGAGAGGACATCCCTGCAAGGATAGATCGACGAGCTGCCAAAGAAGATGGAGATCATCACTGCATGAATATAGCCATGGGAGGCAGAAGTAGGGAAGCTCTCATAGACCATGGAAGGCACTTTAAAGAGTATGTAGTAGATGCAACGAACCATCAGATTAGCAGCAGATGAGCCAAATATGGAAAAGTTGTTGGAAGAAGTGCAATAGGTAGTTGTTCAATTCATGGAGGCACTTCAACCAGTGAAGTCTTCATTCAAAAGGCCGAAAGTAAATATCCAGAGTGTACCAGCAGACTGACTAGAGGACGAGTCACACAATTGTGTTGGGGGTCTATTGGGACAGGGTCTCTTGGGTAACTTTTGTTAAAATATTGTAATTCTCTACATCTTGAGGAGAAGAGTGTGAGTAGCCCAGGTCAAATAGGAGTCAAGGGGTTTTAGGAAGGTCCAAGCCCCTTAAATTTTGGTATTGTTTTGAGATCCGCCTATGGTTTGTGGACCATAGTATTGTAATAGAGAAGGATAAATAAAGGGATAATTACTGGGTTATAAGTAATCTTTGATGCGTGTAAGTAGTGGATTCACCGATTTAGGGTCTGCAAAAGATAGTCGTAGACGTTCGCAGAGGGTTAGAGGCTTATCGATCTGCGTGAAGGCAGATTTAGGGCATAAAACGACATTACGCTCATCTCCAGGTGCGGAAACTTGGTTCCAGCATCTCCCCATACTACTTCTTGTGAGACTTCAGTCCGCGCTCTACAAATTGATGCTGAAAGGGCTAGTAGTGTAGGGATTTGTTTAGCGCAAATAACTCTAAACCTGGGTCAGGACCCACTAAGCCAGCATCTAACATATATACTTGTGCCTATCAGCTTCGTATCAAGCCAACTTCACTAATGTTCAAGAAGCAATATTGTAGTACTCAACTCAATAACCACATTGATTAATAATAAATCTGAGTTGATATTTACACAAGGACAAAGAACATATCTCTTTATTTGTAGCAGTATGGTCTCTTTTGTTTGGTGATAAGGACAACAGTGCTTTAAATGTTCATGAATGGTAGTCAGAGTTTTTAATACAGTGCATTGAATGTCTACAACTCAGTTGTTATCTAAAGTGAGGAGGCTCTAGCAAAGGGATCCTACAATAGTTCATTGTCAAGTCTGGGCTTCATTTTACAAGTTGTTTCATCACTCTCTATATTTGCTTAAGAATATCTCCAAAACAAAGGTGTAGCTACAAGACATATGCTAATAGGCCTCTTTGGGCAGAGTTTCAGACAGTTGCAAGAAGGTCATAGAACTGACCTAAGGCATTTAGTACTGAGCCATCATTGGACATCAATGGCATCGACATATAAACCGGTACTTGTAGCAACATATTGTTTGTTACATCCCTCGACACCGTTGCAACAACACAAGGTCAAAAGCAGCTTGACACAGTTAGTTTGGCCAACTGCTCCATGAGCCTCTTAATGCATATTCATTCGTGAGCATTGCAGTGTTTGTGTTGAGGGGAACAATGGTTGTTGTATAGGGACACTGACAAGGTTGAAAACTAGGGTTTGTGTTACAGGTTGAGCATAAATGAAGCTATTTGTTGATAGTTGTACAACAGTTAGAATTGTTATTGAGATTGAGTAGAGTTGACATTGATATACTAAGCAGAAGCAGTAGTGATTATATTTTGGTATATTTTGTGTTGATTCAGAGCACAAGTGGATCTGGTCTTAAAATAATGAAACATGGTCCGTCAGTTGATAAGGGTGATAGGTTGGTGCAAGGAAGTATAGTGGAGTCTCCTTCAGGTTAGAACATGGGAATACTTCAAGGCGTCAGAGTGGTGCTAGGATAGGTTGGACCTTGCATAGGGCGTTGGAGTGTTCCTTTAGTTGCATCTAGTACACAGGGTGTTGGAGCACCTTTAGGTTGGAGCCTGTAAATTAGGGCATTGGAGCGTCCTCCTAGTTGCAGTTGGTAAATAGGGCATTGGAGTGTCTTACAGGTTGTAGCCTGTAAATTAGGGGGTTGGAGCCTCCTTCAGTTGGAGCTGAAAACTTGATGTAACTCTTTTGAAGACAAATATTAAGAATTGTTCGGTGGTTTTTGTCTCAAAGGGGTTTCCACCTAGAAATCTCTATGCCTACTGTCTCTACTTGTTATGCATTGTTGAATTGTGTTGATGATGTTTATGTTTATATGATGCTAATAACAATTAATGCTATGGAATTACAAATATATACTAAGTGATAAGAAATATTGATTCATCTCCTCTCGGTATTTCCAACACTGAAAAAAGGACAAACATCCTTAACCCTTCCTCATAAAACTTAAACTTAAAAACTAAATTTCACACAAACCAACTAATCTATATTTCATAAAAACTCATATATATAAATATTATTTAATTGAAAAA
>APFE030260205.1:207052-269367 GCA_000404065.3 Pinus taeda
GAAAAAAAATACTTGTATTTGTTTCTTTTTTTATTTATAATACTATGAAACAAACTTATAAAATAAATAAATAAATTTACTGTGAAACAAACTTATAGAATAAATAAATAAATTTAAATGTCAAACAAAATTATAAATTTAAAGATCAAACAGTACTACGAATGTCACAGAAATCCAAAAGTATCAAGGTCATTGCCGGAGAAAAGCAGCCGAGATCTACCTTGGTCTTTGTTTTTGGGCAACATTAATACCAGATAAAATATGTGGTTTAGGAAATGAACTGTCAGGTTATAAAAGCGCACCAGGTAACTGACAAGTCAACTCATTCGAATCGGCGCTCCATGCAAGGTGGGTACCTGTCGTTTCGTATACAACAATTTCACAGAATTTCACATTATGCTCCAATATATACATCTGGGTCCGGTTGTTTCTGCGATGTGAAGGAGCAAGATTGAATACAAATAGATCTGTAAGTTGCTCATTCTGCTTTGATATTTATATTTTTCAATTTGTGTAGAAAGAGTTAGGTGTTTTTACGAATTTATAGATTCAGTTGGTGTTTTTACGAATTTATGGATTCTTTTTAATAGCCGAGAGTTCTTTTCTGGGGTTCTTGCTTGATCTGGAGTATTTAAATTGTGTTTGGACTCTTTCCACACGATTTTCCTTTCCCTACTTCAATACCCACATTTCATTTTTTCTTTTTGCTATGATCCATGGCAGAAAATAGCATTCAAAAAAGCGGGATCATTTTCCCTGCAATTACTTCAAATTACTTCAATACCAACACAGGGAACCTTTGTCTTTTCATATTTTGGTAATTAAATAATGAATTTCATATTATGATTTTGAAATTATTTTAAAAAATTGGATTGTCCATGGATGCTCGTCACCTGATAGATTTGATTTTTTTGGCTCTTTTTCCATACTTGCTTCCATGGTTCAGGCCTGAAACTTCTAATTTTATCATCTGGGTGACTTAAACCTAAATGTATACAGAGACACACTAACTGCTTTCTGTTAATAATATTTTCTCCAAGTAAACTCTTTTTGGTTGTTTTAGGGCATTCCAAGATTCGGCCTTTCTGTGTATGCTTTTAATCTTTCTCTGCCTGGACTTCGTGGCTCTTGCTGGTCTCCTGCTGTCCTGCATTTTCATAACAAAATATGCATGCATTAGAGAGTGACATGCAGTGAATTTCACGGCGGAGACCGCAGAAGCTTGGCCTTCAAATCTGCTAGCTGTGTTTTTCCTGGCCTGTGAATTATCATATAGGAGGCATAGCGAAAATTGGCCGCTTGGCTAAAATGATTATTCATCAATCTCGATGGAGCCCTTCTCCTTGTTTCCATAGCTAAAATCTCATTGCCAGTACCCTTTGCTCTCCCTTTCTAGTCATCCATTACTGGGGACCTCTCCAACCTCTGTTTTAGTTGCAGAACTCTTCTTTGTTTTGATTGACCTCTAGTGGTTTGGATAAGAGGGGTGAGGAATTCAAGCATGTTATATCTATCCTGATTCCCTAGGTCAATTCTTCTTGCCGTTCATCTTCCTTATACCGCTTTGCCAACCTATACTTAACCAGACTGATAGTCCATATGCTATGCTTCTAATTTCAAGTGCTAAAGGGCGCCATTGACCTGCCAAAATTTTCTGGACATTATGAGGAACATTGATGTTTCCGATTCCTGCAGCCCCTAGTGTACTTTGGGTCTGCTGGGAAGGTTTTGCTGGCCGTGCTGGAGGGTCTCTTCCTTAAAAACAGTCTCACCTTCCCTTGCCTAATCCTAGAGATTTTTTTCAACATTTTCTGGGGAAAATCCCCGACATATTTGCATATTATTTCTTTGTCTGCTCTAACCAAATTCTAATTCCTCTCCTAGACAAACCTTTCTCTGAGAAACCCTAACCTTTACCCTTGTCCTGTATAGGGGAGGAACTTGAAGCAGGACAACCTCTCTTAACCATGTTGCTACAGAAAAACTCAGAGCCGAACTGCCTTGAGCAAGCTCTTTGTTGAACCTTCAGTCTTATTCTCTCATTTATTCACAGTTAATTGATCCTGCATGAATGAATTATTCTCTCATAATTGTCCTTGGTATCTTCGATGCTTCTTTCTCCCTTTCAATCTGCGTACTCTGCTTTGTCTTCACCTACCATGGTTGAGAACTGAGGTACAGTCTGCCATCATTAGGCCTGAAAGTATGTTCCTCTCTGTTGTTGTCCTCCTTATTTTGCCCTAAATAGGTGTCTGTTCCTGAAGCTACACTTCTATATTTCATTCTTGAATTCGCTAGTGACTATGCCAATTTTTTTTTTGGCCTTTAATTTATGCATATGACATAAACATGTGACACATATTTTTACCCTCACTATAAGAGCGGTTCACTTTTCTCAGTGCAATAATCCAAGGCTTTAGCACTTAACATAGGCTACTCTTCTTATTGCTCTGATTCAACAACCTGAAATTGGATTTTTTTCTTTTTAAAGCTCCTTGGCTGTGATATCAGACCATGCCAGTCTATTGAACTGAATTTAGATCTGGTCTACTGTTTCTATTAATGTTCTATAATCCAGGTTTTCTATTGTTCTCCTCTCTTTCTAATCTTTTCAGCTGCTATTAGATTGTTGGAAAGCTGATATCTAATAGCTCAATGTGGGTGGTTGCTAGGCGCAAGGGCATTCATCTTTGATTTTGTTTTTGTTACATAATTTGCATGTTCTGTTTTTTCAAGGGTGGTTGTGGTAGTCCATCTTCCAGTCTTCCAACGCTAATTGTGTGAGCTGGTTTTTGTCATGCTAATGTTCTCTTTGCTCTTCCAGCTTATCTCCTGTTGAGTTAGTGGTAGAGCAACAACCCAAATGGCAGTTTCAGCTTTCTCGTTCAATTTATGGCCTCCCAGTGAAAGAACCAGAGCTGCAGTGGTGGAACGCATGGCGGAGACATTTTCATCCCCTTCAATACTCTCTAACAAATATGGTCAGTTTGATTCCGAACAAGCTCAAGTTCATGCAAAGAAAATAGAAGAAGCAGCATTTTCAGCCTCTCAAAATATTGCAGCTACAAGTCCAGGTGACAGTGGAAGTCAGGTATTGCTCTTTTATTCAAAAGAGATCAGCAAGCTTATGTTGGATGCTGCTAAACAACATGCTTCCAATAAAAACCCCCCTCAGCACAATAACGATGTTTTCCAGGAGGGAGCCTCCAATCTTGATCCTCAAGTTTCTGACAGTTGATATTTCTCCCCTTTTTCCCTGTAATTTGTCATACGTTGTATTAATCTGGCATTCAGCATTTGTGTATTTAATATGTCATTGTATTTCTATTTAACAGAACTAGTAATATGTCCCATTCAGGTATTATAGTCTATTATTTACCATTTCACTTTTCGTTTTTGTTTTAATATTCTGTATTCTATGAGTGTAATATTGACACTGTGGTTTTCATTTGATTTTAAATTTCAATATTCTGCAATATGCTATAGCAATTTTTTCTTGAGATTGAAATTATTTTAATTTGGAAGTCTTCTACACAATTGCAGAAACTACACAAGCCCAAGGGGTTGGTTCCATTGGTTGTTGCCAATGTTGCCGGGCATTTGGATAGTTCTGTGTCATTAGGTGCCCGCTTTGAATCCCTCTGGGTTAGGTCTAGTAGTCTCAGATGACAGGTTTACCAAGGATGTAATATACAAGTGTGGGGAGACATCTCTTTTATTTCCCTGCGAGGTTTTTTCTTGTTTGGCAGACAATACATGTATGTGTTGATTTATAATTATGTTTTTGTTGCAGTTTTATCAAAAGTTATGCAGTCTTGAGAATAAGAATGATATACCAGCATTTATCGAAAGTTGTGCAGTCTCGAGAATAAGAAAGATATACCAGCATTTAGTTTCTTTGCAGTAATTATAAATTTTCAGTTCGTCTGAAATTTACTTATGAGGGACCAATCTTGATATGTATGCATTTCTTTTCATTGTTCAATACAAAAGGTTTCTCTAAATGCAATCCATTATACACAAAAATTAAGTCATATTTCCCTTCATGCTCTCAAGAATTATGATTATATGTGAATTTTCTTTTCTTTCAGATTTACTCATATTTGGTGTCCCTTCTAGGATAAGTTGGATGTCCTTTGAAAGGCATGATTTCTGATCTCGAGAAATAGGGATGCAGATCCTTATTGGCCCAAATAATTCTGCTTTGAGAAATCTTACCTACCCTAGCTCTTATCTCTGATTTGCTTATTGATGACAGATGTTCTCTGATAAAATATGAATCCACTAAATAGTTATAGTCCTTGTGATATATCTGTCTTCAGTACACTTCAAAGGTGCATATTTCTGGAGGGAGAACTTCATGGCTTTTACTGTTATATAAACACATGTTTTCTTGAATGTCAGACTCGAATGCAAATAGTGTATCAACAGTATGGCTTATGAAAACTTATTTGTCTAAAATATTCTTCGTAAGTGATGATGAATGGAGCAAAGCATTCTAGTTGGTTTCAACTCAATATATATACTGTCCATAGATAAGTTTCGGAAGGCAGTCGAAATAGGAAAACTTGACTGGTCAATTAAGCATAATTCACCTTAAATCTGATAGACAATTAAACATGCAAAGACATTGAGAACAGTGTTAAGTTTATAATTTCATAGTAACTACATGCACTTTTGTAACTTGCTTAGGTATGCCAATTCAGTGAAGTAGGCACCATTTTTATAGCGTTGGCCTTTGGGACCTTGAATTAACAACAAGTACAACTCTTTTAACCATTTTTGGCATTACGTTAATGGTTATAATAGGGATACACCATTTACATCTAACACCAGTGTTCGATGGATATCAATACAAAACAACAATGAAAAACAGCAAGGATAAAGTACAGAGCCTTACTTCCTCAGCCTTGCTGATTGACTTCTCAAAGGAAAAACAACATGGATAAAGTACAGAGCCTTACTTCCTCAGCTTTGCTGATTGACTTCTCAAAGGAATGATAGAAAAATGATGACGTCTCAAAGGAATGATAGAAGAAAGGAACCATCTTTCTTTCTGCTTATTTTTTTTTTTCTAACATCCCTAGACGGACCGATCTCTTACCCAGTTGACTCTACCCAGGGACCCTGACCCTGATGCTGATGGACCCAAGGAGAATTGAAGCCGTGCCTATAACAGAAGGCCAATGACTTGGCAGGGTGGCTTTAGCCAACTGGACTACCCATCACGGCTACCCATCAGGGCTAAACTTGCTGCCTCTTATTTCAATTGTGAACTCCTGAAACTTTAAAGTTTATATATTTCTGCTTCTAAACAAATGATTTACTGTTCAAGTTTTCCATTTCTACAAAATAATGTCTATCAGGGTGGCTTTAGCCAACTGGACTACCCATCAGGGCTAAACTTGCTGCCTCTTATTTCAATTGTAAACTCCTGAAACTTTATATATTTCTGCTTCTAAACAAATGATTTACTGTTCGAGTTATCCATTTCTACAAAATAAGGTCTATCAGTTATAAGTATCCTTTCAATATCTGATTGGTTTTGTCCTGTCCCTTTTTTTTGGTCTTCCAATCGATATTCAATGATCGACGGTTGATGTTGGTCAATGAAGTTAATCTCACCCTTGTTGGTGGTCACTCAATTAGTTGATCTTGGATGGATTGACCATCCATCATCTTGTTTGATGGATATGGAAACTCTTTGATGGATATGGAAACTCTTTTGGGTTAGCCTTAGTTGTCCTTGACTTTCTATTAGTCCTCCTCAACTAACAGAATGGAACTTTGTGTGTGTCTCTGGGGTCATGTCTGATGTGTTTGGTGAGCTGATCTGACTGTCCTCTTCATCTAGTACCAATGCTTGCTTGGGACCTATGTTATCAAAAGAGACAACTGGGCAACCACAGAAGAAAAAGCCATTGAATGTGAAACATGAGTTCTGATCAACATTCCATATCAATATATGTATATTTTTATGTTTCTTTTTCACTTAGTATTATTTTACATGTTGCGCTTTAGTTTCATTTATTTCTTTATAAATCGCTGAAAAATAAGTGCATGAAGCCTCTCCACATAAACCATTTCTGAATAGTATATTTTTGCAATACTCTCCAACACTAAAAGAATTTTTTAATATAATATGCAGAGGATCCCATTCACCAACCTTGGCATGACTATATATTCGCAATATTATAATACATGAAAACATCGCGGAATGTGGAACATAATGTACCAAACTAATAATTTGCCATATCCCGTGAAGTTTCACTCCACATTCCTGCAACCCTCACTTCTTCCTTCACATTCTTCAAATTGTAGTCTCATAACTCTTCATACTTTGTTTTTGGCACCTGCAGAATTGGAAAATTTAAGTTTAACTAAGAAATGATTCCATATCCATAATATTGCATAAAGCATTATTTTCAAAGTAAAATGAAGTTCCACTGCCAAACACATCGTTTGCACATTTGAAATATATGGTCATTAAATAAGGTGTAGTTTTCACAAATTTGCCATCCATTGCACATTTGAAATATATGCTCATTAAATAAGGTGTAGTTTTTATAAATTTGCCATCCATGCATCAAATGAAGGTGTCAATTGTTATTAATAAACATCTCTCGAGTTTATTTTAGAACATGCCCTAATACAACAAATTGATGGCTAATTTAGCAATAGTTAGCATTGTTTATATCCTCGTTAAACAGGATGAAATGTATTGTCATTAAATAAGGTGTAGTTTTCACAAATTTGCCATTCATACTTCACATGAAGTGGCAATTGTTATTAATAAACATCTCTTGAGTTTATTTTACAACATGCCCTATTACAACAAATTGATGGCTAATTTAGCAATTGTTAGCATTGCTTAAATTGATGGCTAATTTAGCAATTGTTAGCATTGCTTGTCCTTGTTCAATAGGATATTATTGTATAGTGGCTATCAACTATTGTCAAAACTTTGTAAATAAAAGATGGCAAGTAGAAGGGAACCTTTTTGTGGAGATATTACCAATACTTTGGGATGGAAAAACTGTGATTTTCAATGGTTTGTGGCTTACAAATGGTATTCAAAACTTTCGCCCTAGGGTGACAATTCTAAAAAAGTAATTCTAACAACGTTTGGACATCTAGGAGAAGTTGGTTACATGCTTGAATTTTTTTGATTTCAAAGAATAAGTTTCATGGTGCATTGCTAAGTTTGACACAAAGCAAAGACTCATATAATTGATGAAAGTGGTAGGACCCTTATTCATTTAACTCCAAGTGTCTTCACAATAATCTTGTGACTTCCTACTCCAAATAAGACTCTTACACTTTTAGAAGGTATGTTCACTAGCAAACCCATATAGGGAGTTCACATGGTTGTTTGCACAAATTGTTGGCCAAGATCTATGTCTTATATACCAAGATGTATTTTTTATACCCTCCATTATTCTATAGATCTATGTCTTATATACCAAGATGTATTTTTTATACCCTCCATTATTCTATAGATCTATGTCTTATATACCAAGATGTATTTTTTATACCCTCCATTATTCTATAGATCAATGAACCATGTTCTATTAGGCTCATGTTATTTCAAATGAAATTTTCCACCAATGAGGAGTTTTTCAGCTTGTCTTATATACCAAGATATAATTTTTATATCCTCCATTATTCTATAGATCAAGGAACCATGTAAATGAATTTTTCTACCAATTAGGAATTTTTCATGAAACAAAGGGGTCCTTCATGACCTCTTATCTAGTTTATGCTTTGGTATATTTTGCCTTGATCACAAAATGTAGAATTTAATTAGGACCTAGTCTAGTTTTGGTATCCGTTAGTGTTAATTTTGAGTTAACATGTTCTTTGCTTAGGTTAGTTACTTCATTAGCCCATTCCATTTGTTAAAATTGGCAACTAGGGCCAAACTCCATGTGGGTCATCTTATTAATGGCAGCTGATATTTGTCTTGGATCCCTCTCATTTAGAGGTATAGATCTAAAGATCATCCGATTCTTATAAGTATTCATGGATATATGAATTTATTTGTGTTATGGGACAATCCTTCAAGGTTGGCTAGCAACCAAATAAACCCCACTTGTGCTCAATGTTGTAGTATAAATAGAGGTGGCCTTCAAGTCATTTCAACACACACTTGGAATCTCTTCCTCTCTACTTGTCTTTGGGTTTTAGTAGGAGGAGAGATCTTAACGGATAACGTTGTTCTAATATAGAGTGAGTGCTTTAGGCTCTACACCGCCCTAATGAAGAAGCCCTAGACACAGGAGGAAAGGGAGATCTAGCATGGTGAAAGAGGCCTAACAGTAGACCCTAACGCTGCCCTATGGAAAAGCCCTAACGCTACCCTATGGAGAAGCCCTAATGCTGCACTATGAAGAATTAATAATATGTAGCCATGGAGGGTCTAAGGAGAGACCTTAATACGTTGTCAAAAATGAAGCCTGTACGCTGTCCTAAGGGTGGTATGGATATACCCTAGCCATATCAAGCCTAAAAGAGAACAACGTGGAGTTAGGAGGCTATTTCAGGAGGCCAAGGAGCTATTGAAGAGGGCTGCAGTCCATATCTTGAGGTTGAGAGGCAGAGGAATGTTTTGGGGTAGTTAGGTGAAGGAATATCCCTTATAAGGGTTGTCGCAACGAAGGGACAACTTCTTGTAGCAAGCCGTAGTAGATAAGAGGAGGCCGAAGGGTGGAATAGGGATTGGAATAGCTGAGCATTACAACAAAGACTTTCCTCCCCTCTTAGAAAGGCAACCACAGTTGTGGAGGGCTATTCTAGCCACATTTTGAAGGCTATTAGGATTGTTGTTAGAATGCCCTAACCAGTCATGCAATCCAGCAAACAGAGAAGCCTCAAAACAATGATGATGATACATTGAAGCAACATGATGATGGAAGCAATAATGATGATGATATATTGCAGCATCATGTTGATGAATGTTACAACATGATGGGTATAGTGACGAAGTGTATCATAGCATAATGAGGCCAGCACAATGGTGAGGTGTCGCTGTATGATATAGCAAGTTCATGGTGCTGCAAGTATAGCATATTGGTATAGCAGCATGCAAGGGACAACAAACTAACATTGGGACAACTGTATGGTACTTAGCAGCAAGTACAACAAGCATGTAATGGTACAACAAGCATGCAAAGGACATCAAGCAAACAATGGGACAACAAACATGGACAACATGGTTCAATCATGACACATGGGACAACAATACAACATTAGGTGCAGCAGTCATGAGGTCCAGCATTGTGATGATGGGTGCAACATGGTGCAACACGGTGAGATGCAACATGATGACGAGATGCAACACGATGATAGGTGAAGGAGTCACCTTGGAGAATCATTTGAAGCAACATGTCTTCAACTGATCTCATGTATCATCTTCTTAGAGATGATCTATGCTTTCATCTAGATAAGTCAAAGTGTTGACTTCAATTGTAAATGTACTATCTCTCTCTCTCTCTCTGTTGAACTATTGAAGAACATATAAGAAGAATTGATCAAGGGTTTCCCCACATTGAGGTTTGTCCTTGGCTAGCACCACATCTTGTGTCCTCTTGTCTTGGCTTGTCTTCTGCGATTTATATTTATGTTCTATCTGCAGTTTACTTTAATGCTGATGTGATTGCTAATTTGGAAAAGATATTGAGCTAACTATGAAAATTGAAATAAGTTGCTCTAGCATAGAACGTACCTAAAACTAACATGGTATCAGAGCTGAGGTGAAGACGAAGCCCAAGAAAGAGTGAAAGAGCAATCACCGAAGACAGTTGGGAAAAGACAAAAGGATCAATGGATTTCTCATCCCTCTTGCAATTCACCAAGGGTGAAGTTGAAGCAGAGAAAATGATCAGAATGGCGCAACGAAAGTTTCTGATGGCCTACCTGAAGATCACTTCTCTAGGAAGTCCGGATCTAAGGGTGGAAGGAAAGGTAGTTCAACCATTATGTGAAGGAGTGTCTGACTGGTAGGGACACATCACTTGATGATGATAACAATCATTCCAGGGACATCTTCAATGATCAAAGGAATGACAGGTAATGTAGGTCATTAAGGACACGGTCGACTCTTCAGAGAAAGTGAGGAACCCCAGGTATGAAGAATTAAATGTTGTTTCTGATAAGATAAAGAAGTGTTATCTTGGCCCTTTCCTTCAGATTCTTTGGGAATTTGGCTTATTGATTGTAGTGCTTCAAGGCACTCTATCGAATATAAGGGTTCTCTCTCTAATTTGGTAGAGATGGAAACATTTGCGGGATTATACTTGGAGTCGATGCCACCTATCCCGGAAAGTGTGTTACTCCTCAATTGAATGAGGGTAACTCGATTCATTTACAAAATCTCTTTTATATACCTAACGCAAGAAGAACCTGGTCTCCATTTCGACAATGGAAGTCAAAGGTTTAAGGGTGGCCTTCATCAATGGAAAGGTACACGGTCGAAAATAGAAGTTTCAAAGATGCTTTTACTCGTGGATTCAGGGTTGGCAATTTTTATCAAATTTTAGAAAGTCCATTGGGGACCATGTTAGTTGACATATAGCACCTGAGGTCTGTGAATAAGATGATGACAGGGATGCCTGAATTCAAAAGGAGCATGAAGGTACATGTTTGAGATGTACAAAAGGAAAATCTCACAAGGGGACCATTCCCCTCATGTAGCAGGTCCATAAGTTTGGAACAACTCGAGGAGGTTTGAGATTCATAAACGGGAATCTCATGTGTGCAGGGGGAAGAAAGCCTTCTATGGCTTAAAGCAAATCACCCCGGGTTTGATATGACATGATTGATAGCTGTCAGATGAAGCTGAGATTCACTAAGAGTGAAGCCAATCCAAACCATTGTTTAAAGGTTGTGGATGATAGACCTCTCATACCGGCACCTTCTAAGAACGACCTATTTCTGATAGGTGCAGACTCTCTCAGAAGTAAGAGGGAGTTGGATTCCGGATGTGGAATGGTAAATTGCAAACCGGTGACTACCTTGAGGATCTTAACTTTCAGAAGTTATATGGTGCTGATGCCAGACCAGACTTGGGAAATGCCTCTGAGTTTCATAAATTCATTTGCATTAATGTTCTTGGTGAACTTCCATCTGAATATATGTTTTTGTAGTTAGCATGGTGAGCTCATATCTGGTTGAGCCTCACTGGATTGGTGCCAAGAATCTTCTGAGATATCTTTGGGGCACAATATCTCATGGATTGAGATAAACTGCTGGAAATATGAAGTTTCATGATTATTCAAAGGCTGACTGGGCAAGTAGTGTGGAGGATCGCTAGAGCACTTTTCAGTGCTAGTTCTCTTTGGATTTTGATTCGATATCATGGATGAGAAGGAAGCAGAAGTCGGTTGTTATAAGCACCACCGAGACCAAATACATAGCTACGAGTATAATCCCATGTGAAGCTACCTGGTTGTGGAAGCTCTTCAGTGAACTATTTATACACATGATGAATACCATTTTGATTCTCTGTGACAACAAGGGGGGGCTTCTATTGTTGAGGAAACCCATATTCGATGATTGCTCCAGCAGATAGACATCAGATACTACCTTATCTGGGATATGGTAAGTCAATGAGTGAGGAGGCTCCATTGCATTGAGACTGATGTACAGGTCACAGACATTTTGTCAAAGCCTCGGGGAAAGGTCAGATCTGTGACTTTCCCAAATGACTTGGAGTCATTGAGAGACTTTCTTATAAGGGTCCTGCTTGTTGCATGCATTGAGCTCTAGAAACTTTGGGGGGCTTGGGGTACTTACTAGAGCAACACATGACCATAGGGTGACTCATCCTCCCCTAATGGTGTGCTGTGTACAGGGTGAATGGCTCAGTGTTCCACTGTGATACCCCATAACGACTTTGGGATAGGATGATTAGTTCTCCTGTGGGACATGATGATTAGTTCTCTTGTCGAGGCATCCTACCCCTGCAGTCTGGGACTCACGAGAAGTACCTCTCATCTGATCAATGAGTAGGGAAATGAGGTTAGGGACCATTAGTAGTATATCAATGGACACATCGTTGTATCTACCATAATCCCTATGCTAGGATGACCTCCATTGATCTGGGATCCGTATGAGTGGTTTGAGACACTCTCTTGTGATATTGATATGGGATCAATGACATTGACTTTGGGTCAGTAAGAGTAGTATGACACACTCTCCTCATATGAAACTGACTTTGGGTCAGTGGAGAATGGTATGAGACATTCTCGATCAATTCTTCTTTTTCATGGTTCAACAGAGTAGAGCAGTGCAAGGCACTGATGGCAAAGATAGTATAATCATACATATGGATCAACAGATGGAGTTCTCCCTAGTTGAGAGGGAGTGTTAAAATTGGGAACTAAGGCCAAACTTCATGTGGGTCATCTTATTAATGGTAGCTGATATTTTTATTGGACCCCTCTCATCGAGAAGTGTTGGATTGATCTAAAGATCATCCAATTCCGATAAGTATTCATGGAGATATGAATTTATTTGTGTTATCAGACAATCTGTCAAGGTTGTCCAACAACCAAATAAACCCCACTTGTGCTCAACGTTTTAGTATAAATAGAGGTGGCCTTCAAGTCATTTAAACACACACTTGAGATCTCTTCCTCTCTACTTGTCTTTGGGTTCTAGCAGGAGGAGAGATCCTAAGCGATAATGCTACCCTAATATAGAGGGAGTGCCCTAGGCTCTACACTGCCTTAATGAAGAAGCCCTAGATGCAGGAGGAAAGGGAGATCTAGCACGATGAAGGAGGCCTAACAACAGACCCTAACACTGCCCTATGGAGAAGCCCTAACGCTGCACTATGAAGAATTAATAATACGCAACCATGGACGGTCTAAGGAGAGACCTTAATATGCTGTCAAAAAGGAAGCCTATACGCTGTCCTAAGTATGGTATGGATATAACTCTAGCCATATCAAGCCTAAAAGAGAACAACGTGGAGTTAGGAGGCTATTTTAGGAGGTCAAGGAGCGGTTGAAGAGGGCCGTAGTCCATATCTTGAGGTTGAGAGGCAGGGGGAATGTTTTGGGGTAGTTAGGTGAAGGAATATCCCTTAGAAGGGTTGCCGCAGCTAAGGGACAACTTGATGTAGCAAGCCGCAGTAGAGAAGAGGAGGCTGAAGGGTGGAATAGGGGTTGGAACAACCGAGCATTGCAGCCAAGGATTTCTTCCCCTCTTATAAAGGTAGCCATAGTTTTGGAGGGCTATTCTGGCCACATTTTGAAGGCTGTCAGGGCTGCTGTTAGAATGCCCTAACCAGTCATGCAATGCAGCAAACATAGAAGCCTCAAAACAATGATGATGATACATTGAAGCAACATGATGATGGAAGCAACAATGATGATGATGTATTGCAGCAACATGTTGATGAATGTTGTAGTATGATCGGTATAGTGACGAAGTGTATCATAGCATAATGAGGGGCAACATAATGGTGAGGTGCAGTTGTATGATATAGCAAGTTCATGGTGCTGCAAGTATAACACATTGGTACAACATCATGCAAGGGACAACAAACTAACATTGGGACAACTATATGGTACTTAGCAGCAAGTACACCAAGCATGTAATCGTACAATAAGCATGCAAGGGACATCAAGCAACAATGGGACAATAAACATGGACAACATGGTTCAATCATGACACATGGGACAATAGTACAACATTAGGTGCAACAATCATGAGGTCCAACATTGTGATGATGGGTGCAGCATGGTGCAGCACGGTGAGGTGCAACATGATGATGAGACGCAACACGATGATAGTTGAAGGAGTCACCTTGAAGAATCAATTGAAGCAACATGTCTTTATCTGATCTCATGTATCATCTTCTTAGAGATGATCTATGCTCTCATCTAGATAAGTCAAAGTGTTGACTTCAGTTGTGAATGTATTATCTCTCTCTCTCTCTCTGCTGAACAATTGAAGAACATATAAGAAGAATTTATCAAGGGGTTCCCCACACTAGGGTTTGTCGCTGGCTAGTGCCACATCTTGTGTCCTCTTGTCTTGGCTTGTCTTTTGCGATTTATATTTATGTTCTATCTACAATTTAATTTCTTCAATCAATGACTGAAGTTCCCAACTCATCCTTTTCTAGACTTGAACTATCGCTTGAATTGTAGCTAATATGAAGAAGAGTCCCCATAACTAATCCTTCAACACTACACATGAACTTGTGAATATGATTCCCGCAAAACTAGAAATAAACTCACCATCTCCATGAACTCACTCCATGGTCAAAGAAGGAAAACTCATGGTATTCTTGACTAAGGCATGCACCAGATAAGACCTTTCACTTACTACAATTTCAACGCTCCCTCTTGGAAAGGAAGGTTATTTTGGAAGAACTTCTCCACTTAGATCTATCTCCAACAATACCACATTGTCTACTGCTGTAACTGCTCCCTTTGAACTAGAAGATTTCCCTACTTCCTACTGCATAATCTGATTTGAATATTTGTTCTCTCCAACCATGCTTTGTGAGTCTACCACTTCAATCATAAGTTCCATGTACCTCGTGTACCTTTGGCTGAAGATGATACTGGAGATACAACTCTCTCATGATCTCCCTTAAACAACACTTTTGCCCACATGGCTCAAAATATCCCTATATTAGGAGCCATTGACTGAGTGGCTATCTCCACTCACATTGGGCCAAGCTCCTCATCATCCTATCAACTATCCAAGACTAAAACTAAGATAATGGATGAGGCTCTAGCTTACATAGCTTCTTCTCAGGTAGTCTAATTTTCTCTTACTCTAAGGACTCCCTCAGATCTTTGCTCTCATCAACCATCACTTCTCTCCTCTTAAAAATTCCTTCCTTGCTGCTCAAGGGTGCCCTGTCTCAACTTGTAGTAAGTATAAATTATTCTTCCTTACACCTATCTATTTATGACATCCAAAAGCTAAGTGTTAGAGGTAGGTCTTACCTCTATTGAAGATGACATCATATCCCTTGTCCTCAAGGGTAGATACTGAAAAAAGATTATGTTTAATGCTTGGAGCATAGAGGACATCTCTGAGATGGAGAGGATTACCTGAATCCCTCTTAAAAATGATAGTACCAACTCCTTTAGTTACATACATACCATCATCTCCTAGCTCGATTTGAAATTTCATGTACTACTCCTTTAGGTGACTGGAATACTTCTTGTTCCTGGTCATGTGGAAGGATGCTCCTTAATCAATATACCATACATCGTTGTTTGTTGAGATTTCCATGAAAGAAATCAATGAGAAATCTTCCTCGAACTAGGAAAAAAACACATCTACCTCTGTTGATGTAGCTACATTATCCTTACTATAATCCTTCTTCTGATTAAGACACTTAGTGGCATAGTGTTGAGAAATGGCAACAAGAAATTCCAGTTTAATTTGTCCTTGAATTAAACTGTGAATTAAAATCGAATTCTATTCTCATAGCAACTTGTAAATAGTTAATTAAGTTTGATTAAATCAATTAGCCTAGGAATTTCGAGTTGGAAGTATTTCTGTAGTCATGTATATGTTCTCCCAGAATTTTAGGGGTCCAGGATGAGTTTATTTGAGTTGTAATTAGATAACTTAGTTTGACTGAGTTATAGATAGTTAAACTCGTTCTAACTATTTGTGGAACTAGTAGAGGTCTAGTAGTGAGTTAGTGCATTGGTGCATCCTCAGTGCTACTTAGTGCTAACTGAAGATCCCTCATGAGAAACTTATGCATGTTAGTTCAGAGAAAGAACCAGTTGAGACTAGAGTGCAGGGACAATGTACTATCAATTGTATCTTGATTTGAGTTGTATAGGTCAAGCATGCAATCAGAGAAGGACCTAGTTTTGGATTGCACAGTTATGGAGGAAATATTTCCCAAGTAAATATGGGGTAATCCTCATAGGAATTGCACAAGGAAATAGGGGCTTGGCAGACAACAAAATTGGTTGAGTGTTGACTATAGCGGGCTTGTGAGGTAGAGAGTTGATATACTTGTGCAGGAATTGTTCATGTGAGAACAAGCTTTGTATTATCACTCAGATTCTTGATTAATGCAATAGATAGTCAAGGTTTTGAGCAATGTCTTTCCCCAGAGAAACAATTGTGTTATGTGTCTTTGATTATCTTCCTCTTGTCAATTGTTATTTTCATTGATCTATTGGTTACCATTGTTTAAAGAGTAGAGTAGATTCTTGTCTTGTGTTTTAGTACATTACATGAGCTGTGAATCTACTGGAAAATATACATGGTATCAAAGTTGAAGACAATATAATAGAGGAGATTTCAAAGTTTTGAGTTTGGGGTTACAAGTGAAATTCGAATTTGCAATACATAATTCAGTATCGGAAAATGGCTTTCTATGGTTTGAGGCTTGAGTATGACTTGGAAGGCAGATCGAATTATATAGCCTAGAAGGATATGATGGAGGATGTGCTGGAGGATAATGGCCTCAAGGAATTCATTGATCAATACATTCCTAAACTAGCAACATCGGATGCACAGAATCTGGCTGAATGGAAGAAGTTTGTGGCAAAGGTGAGGCAGATAATCCTTGAGGGAGTTCAAGACCACATTGTCTCAAGTCTCCATGGGAAGGAAACTACGTATGCTATGTGGAATACATTGATGAAACTATTCCAGAACAATAGTGACCGTAGAAAGTTAGCACTGAAAGACAAACTTCAAAAAATAAATATGGAGAAAGGCGAGACCATTCCAAAATACTTGACCAAGTTCACTCACTATCGTGATGAGCTTGGAAGTGTTGGAATAACTGTTGTCGAGGATGATATGGTGATCCTAGCTCTCCTAGGCATTCACAAGAGTTGGAATAGCCATAGAGGATCTATTAATGGGAGGGAGAAGCTGCCAAATTGGGAACGATTATGGTTGGATTTGATGTAGGAGGATATCAGAAGGAACACTAGAGATGGTTCCTCATCAAAGACTGATGATGAGGAAAACCATGCCTTAGTGGGTAAGGTAAGGAAGGGGAAAAGGAAGGCATCCTATTCCAAATCAGATTCTTGTCATGGAGGCAAGAAGAAAGACATGTCGAAAGTTAAGTGCTTTCATTGTCATGAGTTGGGACATTTTGCTACAAATTGTCTGCTCAAGAAGTCCAAGAAGAAGTCCTCAAGAGGAGCAGTGGGTGAGGCTTTGGCCTCTTAATTCGAATTGGACTTTATTCTCACTGCATGCATGGTGTCATCAATGATGGGTAGTGTATGGTACCTTGAGAGTGGAGCTTCATTCCACATGACTGGTGACAAGGAGTTGTTTAGTGGCCTAGAGGAGAAGGATCTTCATATGCATATCGAGATGGGTGACAATGGGAGGTATAGTGCTACAGGATTGGGCACAGTTACTTTTCAGAGGGAGTAGGGTGCTCCTCTCACCTTGAGAAATTTTATATATGTGGCTGGGTTGAAGAAGAACTTAGTATCTGTCGCCATGTTGGAGGATAGAGGCTATGATCATGTGGTATTTAGCAAAGGAAAGGCATTCCTTCAACACATAGCCACGGGTCAGGTAAAGAAGATAAGGGTTCGAGTTAAGAATCTATATAAGTTGGAGGTAGAGGATTGTGCTTCTTTGAGCATGAAAGCAGAGAAGGTGCAGAGCTGAGATGTTGGCGAGTTGTGGCATAGGTAATTGGGTCACTTGCATCATGGGGCTTTGAAAATCACGTAGCATATCTCTGCTGATCTTCCCAAAGGTTAGCTAGAAAATGTTGATACATGCAAGGGGTATACTTTGGAAACAAAGGATTATTTCATGACAAAGACAGACGAGTAGAGGGGATTCTAAAGCGAGTCCATTCATATGTGTGTGGACCATTCTAAACAACATCCAAAACCAAACACAGGTACTATTTATATTTGTTGACGATTTTTGGCATAAACGTTGGATATTTTTCATGCAGAAGAAGAATCAAACTTTCACAAAATTTTGTTAATTTAAAGCATTGGTCAAGAAAGAGTCTGACAAGAAGGTTGAATCTTTGAGGAGTGATGACAGTGGTGAGTATGTCTCAAATGAGTTTAAGAAATTTTGTGCAGCAGAAGGGATTAAACGAGAGTTGAAGGAACCCCATAACCCACAACAAAATGGGGTGGCCAAAAGAAAGAACAAAAGAATTGTAGCAGAAAAATGGGCGATGTTGCATGAGTAGAGCCTAATACTACATTTGTGGGCTAAGGCATGCAACACAACTCTTTATTTGCATAGCAAAAGCCCTCATAATATACTTGGGATGAAGACACTAGAGGAGGATTTCTTCTGTAAGAGGCTAGATGTTGGTCACTTCAGTATTTTTGGGTCATTTGTATATTTCCATGTGACCAAAGATGCATGGAAGAAGTTTGGGTCGACAATAGAGTTGGGGATATTTGTGGGGTACACTGATACACCTCACAACTATTGGGTGTCCTTGTTGACTAGCTAGATGACACTGGTTCGTAGGGATGTCAGATTCGATGAGGAGAGGGCCATGCACGTTTTCCTTGAGAGGGAGATTCAGCTACATGCGGTTGAGGAGCTTTTAGCTCTTAAGGTTGAGGAGCATCAGATTGATGTGGAGAAGACACATGCAAAGGATCCAAGAGTGGAGACATCCACTTAGGAAGAGTCTTCCAGAGATGTGAGAAAGTGCACCAGAGAGGCAGACATGTTATTGCATGATGCACGGGAGAATGTGGGAGCACCCACATCTCAGCGCAGACAGAAGAGGTCACCTGAGAGGTACACTGGATACATGGCTTTTATGAGCGGATGTGTTGAGATAGAGCCATCTTCCTTTAAAGGGGCAGTGCAACAATCGGTTTGGGTTGATGCCATGGTGGAGGAGTATGACTCCATAGTTCGTAACAGTGTTTGGGATGTGGTCTTGAGACCGAAGGACAAGTTAGTGGTGAGTTCCCGATGGATTTGCAACGTAAAGAAAGTTGTAGATGGTAGTGTGGAGAAGCATAAGGTCAGGTTTGTGGCCCGTAGATTTTCATAGGTAGAGGGGATTGACTATGATGAGACCTTTGCTCCTGTTACAAGGTAGATGGGTTGGAAGATACATCAAATGGATGTAAAGACATCCTTCCTTAATGGCATGATTTGGGAAGGCGTGTATAGAGAGTAGCCTGAAGGTTTTGAGACCTTCAACCATGATTCGTTGATGGGACTCTAAATTAGACATAAATTAAGGCCCATGCCTCTAAAATAAAACATAAATTAAGACCTATGACCATCCTTCAGCACATTAAACCTCTCTTTTTTCATTAGATAATTCATTTTTAACTTTAATATATTCATTAGGAAGGTTTATGAATAATTGAATATTTGTGCCTAATATTATTTATTTTCATGGAATATTATGAGAATGTTGTGAAGACTATGAAGAGTTGAAGGAGATAATTTAGGGACTTGTTCCCTA
The DNA here is from genome assembly GCA_000404065.3 of Pinus taeda. Lineage (NCBI taxonomy): Eukaryota > Viridiplantae > Streptophyta > Pinopsida > Pinales > Pinaceae > Pinus > Pinus taeda. The sequence goes on from APFE030260205.1 coordinate 226,494, forward strand.
CTACTAGAGGATCAATAATAAATAATAAATCAACAAGATATTATGGAATTATGGCACAAATTGTGGAACTCCAATGATTGAAAAAATCTAGGAACGTGTTCCACTAATCAAGTGACCATATCCACTAATCAAGGGATTTTGGTGGGGAAAGCTTCCTCCATTAATGGGGAATGATTCCTAATAATTTTTTATAAGTACCAAGTCAAATTTTCCTTTAGGGAGATATTATTCATTAGTGTTATTGTGGAGAGAGCTTGTATTTTTGCATCTCCATTGTATTTTCTTGCAGGGATGTAATTCTATTGATGTAAATAATGAAGATTGGTATCATGTTCAACTTCTAAATATTGTTCTCCTCCATAGGTCTCCGAGTTTCCTTGGGCTTGGCCATCCTAAGAGCCTCAGAGCCCTTTTGTATCATTTTCTTTCCTTCTTTTCACTGCTTATTCACATGCATCTCTAGTTTTTATTTCTTTCTATTTCTGCATTTAGTATTAGTGATTTCTTGTTGTAGGATTGAGTTAAATGATTGATGTAATTTATTTTGCAGGATCACAAGCATTATTTCATCCTTGGAAAATATTTGGAAGTTCATAGTAATCATTGAGCTGCTTGGATGAGTCTTCTTATTCCCAAATCTAGATTGTTGGACCTCTTTTTTAACAAAGAACAATAAATTTATGCTATTTTTTAGAGCATGCTAACAATCTTCAATCTAGTTCATAAAAAAAATTACCCCATTGCATTTTCACTTGATTTGGTTAGGGATTTTTTAGATTTACTAGCTCACTATTTCTCGAATTTCTACATTTTCGACTGGTAATGTTTTTTTATTTTTTTTGCATGGGTTAAAAGAGGTCTTTTTGAGTGATTCCACTTGGAATAGGGACCTAATAAATCCTAGTTAATAAAAAAATTTGTCCCATCCAATTTGGATTTGATTTTCTTCGTCATTAAACCCTCACCAATTTCATCATTTCATAAGGAAACTTCTCCAAGCTTTTTGAGCAAATCCATCCATCTCCCAACTTTGGTTTTGAGTTCTGAGTGATCCTATGCATTTTATCACTCCATTACATCCACCAACCACCTTCCTTAAGCCTTCCATCACCTCCCACACCCATCGTGTTTCTCTTGACTGTATCCTGTAGGTTTTCGAGGGATCCTGTAGGTTTTCCTATAGTGGCCTGTTTTGAGGCAGAATTGAGGGAAAACCTCCAGGAAGCCACACAAGGTCACCTAAGGGTATCCCAAGCCTTACAACCATCCACCATAATCTCCAAGCCACCTGCCACATCACCAAAAGAGATTAGATTTCACACTCTCACATGAAAAAAGACAAAAAAATATATTTATTTTATTTACATGTACAACAATGGAAGGTTTGATGGTTTGAATCTGCATGCTTGGGACAATAGAATTGCATACATGTTAATTTAGAATTATTTTGAAGCAAAGCCTCTTAGTAGTTAGTTAGAAAATGGTGTGTTTTAGCATTTGATTTCAGTCTCTTTCCTTGTACTTTCTTTCTTGCAATAGGTTAAGGTTCCATTTCGAACATTTCATTTCCTACAATTAGTTTAGATTTGACTTTAGTACATGCACTCCATTAAATCATGACAACAACGAAAGGACACATTGTATGCTACACATATAGTGCCGATGTCTCTTAAGTTTGTACGAACTCTGGGTTGATAATTAAAGTCGGTAGCCTTGGGAGTTACAACATTCTTGTTGCAATACTGAGGCTCATCAGTCGCATGTGTGTTGGATCAAGAAAGCGTTGTATGGGATGAAGCAAGCACCCCATGCTTGGTACACTAGGATCCATAACTACTTCACTGGGGCGGGTTTAACTAAGAGTGAAGCAAATGCGAACCTGTACCACATAGTGGTGGAAGGTAAATTGTTGATCATTGTGTTATATGTCGATGATTTGATTTTAATAGGTGATGATTAGCTGATCAAGTCTTGCAAGGAGGATCTTGCAAGAGAGTTTGAGATGAAGGACATGGGGCTCATGCATTACTTTATGGGCATGGAAATATGTCAGGGTCATGGGGAATTGTTTGTGTCTCAGGGCAAGTATGTCAACGAGATACGTAGGAGGTTCTTCATGGAGAGCAGAAAACCCATGGAGACTCCTCTAGCAGGTAACAGGAGGAAGGAGGATGCTACTTCAGGGGAAGTAGTAGAAGCTACTATTTACAAAAATCTTGTGGGTTAACTAATATATTTGGAGAACCCAAGACTGGATATATGCTATGTAGTTAACCATCTTAGTCAGGTGGTGGTTAGGCCTACCAAACTATATTGGAATGTGACAAAGAATGTGTGGAGATACCTCAGAGGCACTACTCAATATGGATTATGGTACAAATGAACAGAGAGAGTGAAGCTTCAAGGCTTTACCGATGCGGATTGGGAAGGGAGTCCATTCGACAGGAAGAGCACATGAGGAGGGCTCTTCAATATTGGGTCAGCAACAATTTCTTGGTACAACATGAAACAAATATTAGTTACACTCAGTTTGGTAGAGGTAGAGTACATGGTTGCAAGTCAAGCAGCATGTGAGGCCATCTAGATGAGGAAGATTCTGGATGGTTTGTTTGGTCAGCAGATGGATCCAACTGTGATTTACTGTGATAATAAGAGTTTTATCAAACTCTTCGAAAATCCAGTTTTTCTTGATCAATCCAAGCATATTGATTCTCGATATCATCATCTTCGAGATTGTGTATTGAGGCAGATTATGTTGTTGGAGTACTTTTCCACGGAGGAGCAAGATGTTGACATTTTCACAAAGGCATTGTCAAGATATAAATTCGAGTTTCACAGATACCGGATCAAGGTAGTTGAGAATCCCTTTCTTGTTGAGAGGGAGTGTTCAGAAATGGCAACAAGAAATTCCAGTTTGATTTGTCCTTGAATTAAACTGTGAATTAAAATCGAATTCTATTCTCATAGCAACTTATAAATAGCTAATTAAGTTTAATTAACTTAATTAGCTTAGGAATTTCGAGTTGGAAGTCTTTCTGTAGTGACGTATATGTTATCCTTAAATTTTAGGGGTCTAAGATGAGTTTATTTGAGTTGTAATTAGATAACTCAAGTTGACTGAGTTATAGACAATTAAACTAGTTCTAATTATTTGTGGAACTAGTAGAGGTCTAGTAGTGAGTTGGTGCATCGGTGCATCCTCAGTGCTACTCCAACTAACTGAATATTTCCTCATGAGAAACTCATGCATGTCAGCTGAAAAAAATAATTAGTTGAGACTAGAGTGCAGGGACAATGTACTATAAGTTGTATGACGCTCTGACTTGTACAAATCATGCATGCAATTAGAGAAGGACCTAGTTTTGGATTGCACATTTATGGAGGAAATATTTACCAATTAAATATGGGCTAATCCTCACAGGAATTGTGCAAGGAACTAAGGGCTCGAAAGGCAACAAAATTAGCTAACTTGTGAGGCAGAGAGTTGATATACTTGTGGAGGAAATTTCTTGTGAGAACAAGCTTTGTATTATCACTCAAATTTCTAATTAATGCAATAGGTAGTTGGGGTTTTGAGAAGTGGATTTATGCAGAGAAACAATTGTGTTATGTGTCTATGATTATCTTCCTCTTGTCGATTATTGTTTTCATCGATCTATTGGTTTCTTTTTTTTAAAGAGTAGAGTAGATTCTTCTCTTGTGTTTTAGTACATTACATGAGATATGAATTTATAGGAAAATCTACACATATTTCCCAAACTCATGGAAATGGAAACACTTGATCTTGCTTAGGTGATTCTTATTCCTTTTTCTCTTCTGAATGGATTTGAACTCTCTTTGGCCCTTCTTTCCCTTGGCTTTACCTTTTACTAGCAGGGAAAAGTTCTCCTAATCCTATGTTGGAGCTTCTCTACCATATCTTGTCCTTCTCCAGATCTCTTCTTGAACAAAACCACTCCATAACCTTTACCAAATAGGAATATTTTCTCTGCTACTCACTACATCTTGGAAACTATACCAAGACTTATGGAGTTCCAGAAGTGCAAGACACACAAGGTCTTATTATTTTACTGTCATACCCACACCACTAGCTCATCTCGAACATTAGTGAACTTCGAAAGATATGTGATGATGGGCTCATCTTTTCTCATCCGAATAATTCGCAACTTCTCTTTGAGAGAAAGCTTCATGGCATCACTGGAACCCTAATATAGATATAAGATGGTGTTGTAGTGTTTTCTTCTCAATGTTGTATGAAAAGAACCCACTTAAGATTGTGGATGACAAACAATCTCAACAATATAAATGGATGCTAAACATTTTAAATCTGCAACAACTGATAGAAACAAAACCTGCCAAAGTCATAGTTAAACAACAAAAAGAAAGAGTAATAACTCTAAACATCCAATGGAAACCAGATATGTAAAGAATAATTTTATTATAACACCTATGAAGAGAACGGATAAATGTTACCAGTCCCCCTCTATGGGATGGGTTCTTGGCTATCCTCAAATGTCTTTAGCTTTTGTAGAGTCTCTTTCCTATATAATGTGTAAACCCAACAAAAATATGGTGTGCGACAATGAAAATAATCAGAGTTACAACAGTGAGTGCAACAATTAAAATAATCAAAAGTGAATAATGAATGAAAAACCCTTCTATTTATAACAAAATATTGAGTTATCCTCGAATAATGAGTAATAATAAAATATTATTGATCCCATTCTTGGAATAACCACATGGAATATTTTATTATATTTGTTTAGGAGGGAAAAAGTACTTTAGAATTTTATTTAGAAATAATAAATAAATAAATGATTTATTTGTCATCTCAAGGAATTAGTTAAGGAATAATAAATAAATAAAGATTTATTTAATTATTCCTAAGGAATTTAGTCAAATTTGACAAAGAATAATAATTAATTAGTGATTAGTTAATTATTCTTAGAGAAAAATAAGATAATTAATTATTTATCTGTTTATTTTTCATGGTTGGGTCAAATATGACAAGGAATAATAATTTAACAATAGTTTAATTAATTATTCCTAGAAGAAAACGAAATAAATAATGATTTATTTAATTATTCTTCATGGGTTTAATTATAAATTACTTAACAAAGGTGGTTTATTAAGTAATTTCTCACAGTGAAAGTAATTTTACTATGGTAAAATTGGATTTACATGGTGTACTTTGATCCATCTAGTAAATTAGGCAGAGCCTTTGGCGTGAGATCTGCCGAACAATGACTAGATGCAAGGACATGTGGGTCCCTTTGATTGTGATTTTTGTAACATGCTATGAGCAAGTTTAAATGTATTTAGAGCTATGGCTCCAAACACTTTTATGATAGATAATATGATTATGCATTTTATATGATGATGATGGTTCGCCATTTGTTTTGTTATCTTCTGTGGTATATGTGTGATAAGTGCCAATCTAGAATTTTGTTTGCAATGGTATCTACATAGTGATTTTGGGCTCTAGGCACATGACTAAAAGTAATGGTTTCAAATTCACGTACCAATAGCTTCACTCATAGATATTTTCCAAATAGGACCTGGTTATGCACATGATACACACCATTCAATTACATGACAAATAACAAGGAATCTAAACGAACATGAAGATGAAGGATGCAACCAGCGAGGGTACCGACTAACAAACCTATCGTTGCATCATATTCGACCTGATTATTGGTGGCAGATCCAATGCACACGTCGTTTGAAAGGACTAACGTATGAAAGGGGGTAAAAATGGCCCAAGCTACCAACGCTAGATTTTGGGAGAAGCAACTTGCACCGTTGGCATGACCGATATATGGTGTGGATGATGCATCCATATGAAAGGTGTAAAAGACAACTTATGAGATGATGCAATCTACCTAACTTTATGGTAGAAATAAAGACACACAAATCAAAGGGATGTGCAATGATCAAAATTTCTTGAGGTAGAGCACATTGGGAGAATTAAGAAGGAAATGGCCTCCAAAATCCTCTAAAGAAATTCCCCCTTACTCAAGGGTAGGGGTAATCAGGGGTATAAATAGCTTCCATGTGTCCTCATCAGGCTGGGAGATGGGCAGACGGGAGGAAGACTGACTACATGATGCGACAACATTACCTGGAGCATCAACCTGAGAAATAAGGTTCACATATGCATCGTCTGGAATGGTAGATGATGGACTGGTAGATGGAGGATCTACTAATGTTGAGACCTGGGATTGTGTCAAAGGAGGTTCGATGGAAATGTGCACAGAAACCTTAGAAAGGTTTGCCTGCTAGGAACTCAAGGATGACGACAGGTAAAGAATGGGGTCTGTGGTGTCCTTCATCTTGACATCGGGGGGAGGGATCACAATAGTAGGGCCAGAGTCTCCATATTCTAGTTGACTTGTGGCACCAGAATCTAGAGGTAGAGGAGTAGAGGCTCCACTACAAGTGGACTCGTATTCACGAATTGCCTCGAGGCAATCGTGAAATTCATTGAGACGAGGGCAACAATGGGAATAGTGACCATGAAGATCACACAGGGCACAAGGGTGGTTTGTGCGAAGCGCCTTGAGTTTCTTAGGTGGGACCAGTAAGTTAACATGGACTTCTAGAATATTCGACTCGGGGAACGCTTCATGAACCAACGGTTTAAGTTGAGGAAGTTCTGGACAATTATTGGTGGCATGCCTAAAAACTTGACACAAAGCACACAAGGGTGTTGGCTTTTGGGCATTAGGGGCTAGAGGAGCTTGGGGAGCCTTCTCCTTCAAATATTTCCTTTTGGCTTTTCCCCCTTGGCCAGATGCCTTCGCAACAAGAGCTGGTTCCTATTGAGGTTGTAATGGAACTGAAGCAATAGGGGTCATGGGGACCAGTTGAACTGGGGTCAAAGTGTGATATGGTCTTAGATGACCAAGAAGAATGTTTGCAGTGGGATCAATGCACCATACTGGGATGCCCAAATTCAGTTAGGAAGGACCAACAAAGCCATGATAGGTACAAAAAGAATTCTCAGAGGGGGGAATAAGAAAGGTATCTGGACGATAGGATAATGTCCCGACAGAATAGCTCCTGGATGGTTGAGACCCGAAGGAAAGATTCCTGGTGGGAACATAGGACAGACACCCACAAATGGAGGAGGTCTTGGGGGAGTGGGTCCAAAGGGTTTAGCTGGAAGAGCAACAACAGGGTGCTAAGGAGTTGGTTGTTGGTAAAATGTACCAGACTTCTTAAGGGTAGCCCGTGATGCTTGTAACATGCAAACACTCATGGAAGTAGGTTCTGAAATGGGAGGGGGAGGACCAAGGAAAACACCTAACAATGAGGAATCCTTATAGACTCTGGGTGAGACACTAGTGCAAGGAGTTAAAGACTGGTTGTTGGCCGTTGACGAGATAATGGACTCCGGGGAGGTCACAGATGTCGGCTCGTAGTAAGTCAACTGATCAATGGTAACGATCTTCCCTTCATGGGGGAAGAACATCTTGTGGAACACTACATATGCGACAACTGACATGGCATACGTGTAACTACGACCCAAGAGAATATTTTAGTCCAAAGGGGCATCGATGACTTCGATATCGACATGGACAGTCTTACCTGCAAGGGTCACTCAATAATTGCAGTACATGCTAAGGGGTTGGGAGGGGTGTCCATCCCAAGCAAGAAAAGTGATGGTGGAGGGGGACAACTTAGGTGATTTAAGCTGTTTCCAAACAGCAGCAGTCATCACACAGGTGGATGTGCCTTTGTCGATAATGCATCTGGAGATGATAGCATTAGGGACTCTAACTGGTATTTGGAAGACAATCAAATGATCGTTAGAAGGATCCACTGCAACCAAGGCAGTTAGTAGAGCTTTCTTTTGGGAATGGAACAACTGGAGGACTTCCAGCATCGACATGGCGGTAGGTGATTACGCCAAGTCATCTACTATATTGTATGTATGGGAAACTCTATTAGAAGCCACATTACGACATAATGACCCTTTTGGGATCTTGGGAATTGCCTCAACTTTAGGTTGAGGGATCTATAAAGGACCATTTGGTGTCATAAGAGGCTCAGCGGATACTTTGGTTTTGGACTCGGTAGCTAATGAAGTGGAGGGCTTGTCATATTGACGCGACCGAATTTGTAAGTTGATATTGGAGGGGTTAACCTCATTAGAGTTCATCATAAGGATGTGGTAGTCACCTGGACCAGAAGGTTGGGGGCGATGGGTTGCTTGACCTGGCTAAGGTTGAGCAACAACAAATCCTTGCTGAGGGAAAGGAATTGTGAGCACTGCCGATTGAGATGGTGTAAGATTCTGAGGCGATTTGTGACCTCTAGAAGCTGTTTGAGCTTCCCACATTTGGCGCATCTAGGGTAGAAGGGGACACTCATGTGTATAATGACCATGTACACCACAACATTCACAAGGCGTGTTCATATGAATAGCCTTGTTCTTCTTGGGCTGGCTTCCCTGTTGCTGGTTGTTAGTGTTAGGTTGGTTCCCCTGGGGTTCACTAGGCTAGTTACCTTGGTTACCCCTATTACCCTTCCCCTTATTCTTTTTCTTCGAATTTGGGGGATTGGTAGCAATCTGCTATGCAAACACTTTACCCTAAGGGGCAATGTTTGTTGGGGTTGAGGATGGATGGTAGGCTACAGTGCTAATGCTTGAGGGGCTGGAGCACTTGGCTATGCATAAGGAGGAGCAATAGTTTGATAAAAGGGTTGGGGCCATGGAAACATGTTGCTAGCAGGAGGGGCATAAACATTAGAGGAACTGGTGCCCCCCTACGGGTAGCCATAATTTTGTTGAGTATATGGCGGAGATTGTGAGAGGGATCCAATGATACCGTCGACAGTGTGAGATGCCCTCGGTGCATTGGCACTTTTAGGACGAGGGAGGTCTAGAATGACGGTATAGACATAACAAGATTTTGCATAAATCAGATCATATCTCAAGGCGGTTTGGAGAGCTTCTTCCTTGGTCCAAGGAAAATGGGACACAACATATTTCCCAATAGGGGATAAACAGCTCCTAAGAAAATAATCTAGATAGACATGGTCGTCGAAAGGCAGGGGACGACATGTGCTCCTCCTTTGTCGCCAAGGCGAGTGGCGGAGGACTAAAAAAAAGTGGTCAATAGCTCTGTACCAGTGTCGTACCAAAGAGTTAACTGGAAATATGAAAGGAACACTTTAGCAAGCATTGTGAAAACGGAATGAGATGCAGAGGTCTGCTCAACATACCATTTGCAGTGTCTGTAGTGAGCGTGTGTTGGAAGAGCTAAAGATGAATGGAGTCATCGGTTATGGAGTTGGACGAATACCACATGTGGAAGGATCGGACATGGTTGGTAGGATCCTCTCTAGCATTACCCTCAAACTTCGGGATGTCTGAAGGAAGCTTAGTCAGCATAGAGGGCCAACCAACATCATGGTGTATGGGGTCATTTATCAATTGGTTAAAATTTGGTAGACTTAACGGAGCAATAAAGGGGAGCATGGGGGCTTCCAGAATGGTCCTTGAGACTGTTCTGCTTGATGTGCCCACCAGTATAGAACTGGAGCCAACACCAGGTTGGGTTCCTACACCAGCTGTGGGTCCAGACATGGTGATGATATGTGGTAAAGGAGGCTCGGAATTAGATGAGGAATCGGAAGAACTAGGAGAAGAGTCAGTATGGGGACTCGGAGGGCTATGAAATCGAACCCGACGGGGAGGGATAATATGCCCAAGCGGAAACCTGGGGTGAAGGCCTAAGAGTATTTGCAATAAACGCCTTGGTGGTGCAATGGTGGTAGGGCACATGACATATGGAAATGGTTAAGGGAGATCAACAATATATCTTTGTCTCGATGTGGGTTAAGTCTTGGCTTGGTGGTGTAAACCAAGTGCCCTTCGCTTAAGGTGTGCTTGTGTGTGCAAGTATATTAATTGATTAAGCCCAGATAGTGTTTGTAAAAAAGAAAAAATCTTGCTGAAAATAAATTGAAATTAATAATAGAAAATTAATAGCAAAACAATTAACTAAACCCCACCCAAACTAGGTTTGCAAACACTGTACTGCTTGGTGGCTAAACTGATGGGAAATACACTGAAAAGATCAAGAGATTTGAATGTTAGTGTTACTGGGATCAAGTGACACTAAGATGTTGGAAAGTGGTGCAACAACAACAAAAAACCAGAGGAGAAAATCGCTGCAAAAAGATAGGGATATGGGTGAAACACCCAAGGAAACTGATGGGACCCTAAGGCAAATGACCAAACAAGTGTAAATGTGACACTATGGATTGTAACAACCTATCTTAATAGATCTAAAATAGAAAGGTAAAGATTTGGAAAATGTGGTTGAACGTGCTGCAGAAACTCAGACTACTCACTGAGCTAAACTCCTCCTAAAAAGGTGGAAGCATACTAGAAGCCTTAGGGGAGGCTAAATTTGACTTCGACGAGTAAATCAGAGTGGATCAAGACCTAAGCAGGATGAGACAGAGGTCAGACAACCTAGTAGATAGCTCTCTGCAAAATCCAGGAACAGATCTGAGAAAAACACTAAAACCCAGAAATCGTAGGTACTAATCTGTTTCTCTGCACAGATCACACTTTTTGTGCTAAAAGGTGTGTTCTGAAGCCCATATTGCACTTTTTGGGCTAAAAAATGTGATTTCTATTCCATGGATCCTAGTCCATAAATCTCAGAAAAAGTGTCGCCTTTGTCGCGACTGGTTCCTGTGACCTGCGGAAACGACCAGAAAGTATGCGGAAGTCATAAATTTATCATATCTAGGGTTAAAAACTAGGAAACATTAATAGAATTGAAAAAATAAGAAACCCTAAGTTGAAAACCAAAGGTCACCCAAGTTTCTGGATCTGAAGTATACAACCCAGTGGAGTCGCCAATTTTGTATTGGAGACCCATGTTTGTGAATCAGAATTATTCCCTAGTAGAGTCGCCAATTTTGTTGTAGTGTTTTCTTCTCAATGATGTACGAAAAAAACCCACTTAATATTGTAGATGACAAACAATCTAAACAATATAAATGGCTGCTAAACATTGTAGATCTGCAACAACTGATAGAAACAAAACCTGCCAAAGTCCGGATCTATGCTACAATCATAGTTAAACAACAAAAAGAAAGGGTAATAACTACAAACATTGAATGGAAACCAGATATGTAAAGAATAATTTTATTATTACACCTGTGAAGAGAACATATAAATGTTACCAGTCCCCCTCTATGGGATAGGTTCTTGGTTATCCTCAAACGTCTTCAACTTGTGTAGAAACTCTCTCCTATATAATGTGTAAAACCAACAAAAATATGGTGTGTCACAATGAAAATAATCAGAGTTACAACAATGAGTGCAACAATGAAAAATAATCGAAAGTGAATAATGAATGGAAAACCCTTCTATTTATAACAAAATATTGAGTTATCCTCGAATAATGAGAAATAATAAAATATTATTGATCCCATTTTTGGAATAACCACCTAGAATATTTTATTATATTTGTTTAGGAGGGAAAAAGTATTTAAAATTTTATTTAGAAATAATAAATAAATAAATGATTTATTTATCATCTCAGGGAATTATTTAAGGAATAATAAATAAATAAGGATTTATTTGATTATTCCTAAGGGATTTAGTCAAATTTGATAAAGAATAATAATTGATTAGTGATTAATTAATTATTCTTTGAGAAAAATAAGATAATTAATGTTTTATCTGTTTATTTTTCATGATTGGGTAAAATATGATAAGGAATAATAACAATGGTTTAATTAATTATTCCTAAAAGAAAACCAAATAAATAATGATTTATTTAATTTTTCTTCATGGTTTTAACTATAAATTACTTAACAAAAGCGGTTTATTGAATAATTTCTCACAGTGAAAGCAATTTTACTATGGTAAAATTGGCTTTACATGGTGTACTTCGATCCATCTAGTAAATTAGGCTAGATGATCATTTTTCTGGTGATAAAAAATGGATTTAAACATCTCATATGTTCTCTTCTTCTCATGGAGATGAGGAATAATATGGTCTTTGATCCCCTCAAGAATAATCCTCCTCGCCTTGGTTTCATTCTTTTTATGTTGGGCCAAATGTTGGGGATATTGAGGTGGCACTTGAGGTTGCCTCACAAACTATATCAACACATTATCTTCCAACACCATATATATCTACTCCTTCCATGCGCAAAAAATTGAGGCTCCCTCTAAACTACAATCAGACCTTAGCCCCATGAATGACATATTTCTATCCAAATAACTGCTATGTTCTTCTCTTCAAACTCTAGCACTAGCGTTCTTGACTGATCTACAGTCTAGAATCACTAATCAACTTGATGCTGGTATTTATACTAATCTCTACTTTGATATCATGTTAAATTCCATGAAAATCTACAACTACTTAGTGAATAACTGAAAACTAGGCAACCAACACTAAAAGAAAATTTACTTTCACTAAGATACATCGTTCCTTAACTGATAAGTAGTAGAATAAAATGCAGAGATAAAAACACAACACATATTTACATAATTATTTTTCTTAGGATCCCAATTGGGAAAACTTGAAATTTATGATTGGAAATTATTGAGAGAGGGGGGGGGGGGGGGTGAAGAATCAATAATTCAAATTCTTTATTTTTTCTCAACTTATTCTTCTTCTTAATGCAGTTAATGGTTTATGTTTGTGCTCATTTATTATTGAATTCCTTTTGCAGGTGTCAAAGGAGAGAAATTTGCAAATTTATTTATCAAGAATTCAAAACATTCACACAACACACAAGAATAAACACATGAGGACACTATATATAAGTGGAAACCCCAAAGGGAGAAAACCAAGACTTTTAGGCTGAAAGTGGTGTGAATGCAAGATGCTACTCGTTATTACACCAGAATTTTTGTAAGATCCAACCTACAAGAGGCTCTTACCTCAAAGGAATCTCCAACTGCCACAAGTTTTCTGTAGGCTACAACCCACAAGAGGCTCCTACCTGAACATGCTACAACCTGTTCCATTTTCAAGCTACAACATAGAAGGGGAAAAAAATCTCTTAATCACAACATCATGTTACAAATGCTGGTTACCTCATTTACATTTTTCTTGTCAAGTCTACTGCTGTGCTGCTTCTCCTTTTAAGTTTGAATCTCTTTCCTTGCTGCACATCCACTTTCTTATGCAGATTATTTTTCTTCAAAAATGGTTCTTTTCCATTATACATTGTATATTTTATAAGCAAGCCAACTTGGTTGTTTGTATTCTTTGCAAGAATATGAAATGAAGAGTTGTCTCTTAGACTTCCAAAAAATTCTCAAAAGCTTGTCTCTTCGCTTTTAGTTCTGAAAAATTATTTGTAATATAAAATAGAGCTAGACTAACAACTCAATCAGTAATAATTACAAGAGACAAATAATATTTGTATTATCTACATTTTCTATTCAAACAAACATATGTATTTTAGATTGTGTCTCAATATTTTATGTCCCACATTGATTAGCCTTCACATTGATTAGCATATCCTTTTCAATTCACATCACTTTCAACCTTCTTTAGTTCAATCCATCTGGCATTCAACATAAACATTCAACTTAAATCAACCTTTGAGCTACATTCTTAACATACAACAACATAAGCCAACATTCTGATTCACATAGCTTCTCCTTTTCCATCAATGACAACAATTCCAACAAAATATGCTTCTTTGTTTGTATTATTTTATTGATATAGCTTGAGAAATTGAATCTCTGACAAGGCAATCTGTCACACCGATAAAAACCTTGTTCTCTTACTGAATTATCTCAGACTAACCCTGCAAACACCTAATCCATTGCTCCTACTTCCTTGCACTTTGTCTAGCTCTATTTCCTTATGCACATGTCTTCTATTTCCTAGCGCAAAGGGCATTGTATTTTTTAGGACTTGGATCCTACTTCCTAGCGCAATTCTGCCACAAGAAGGACTCCTCAATACTACGCACTAGCTCCTCGAAGGTACACACCCACAAACAAATATGATCTCACACAAACTTATGCTCTCTCTCACAATCTCGTGAGTTGTGTCTTGTCATAATACTTTGTGCACAAAATAACAATGAATTCCTTGTTCCTTCATCTTTTCTTTATAGATTTGATCCATGCTTATTTTGGGCTTTATCCTTGTTCAAATTTATAACTTAAATCTCTAACTGGAAAGTTAACTGAGTTGAACTAGTTCTCTCTCCAATCATAGCTAAAGTCACAACTCGTCCTTTAATCAATAACTAAAGTTCCCAATTCGTCATTTTCTAAACTTGAATTACCACTCGAATTGTAGCTAATTTGAAGAAGGGTCCATGTAACTGATCCTTCAACACTATGAAATTTTGAATATTATTCCTGCAAACTAGAAATAAACTCACCATCTCCATGAACTTGCTCCACGTCAAAGAAGGAAAACTTGTGGTCTTCCTTGCTAAGGAATGCACCAGAGAAGACCTTCCACTCGCTACAATTTCAACACAATGTACACTTTTATAAAAATGTTGAGTACTTTTGTTTCTAGAGTTTCAAATATGAATAACATTAACATGAAATAAAAAAATCTTCCATCCAAAAATAGATTTAAACAATTAGAAGCATGTTGGCTAGAGAGAGTCAACACACTTTGTCAAATGATTTTTAAGCGTGAAACCATTAAAATGAAAATAAGGAAATTGTTTTTTAAAATGGATGACGTGGTAAAAGAGGTTGATGACCCACCTTTGATTAGGGATTTAATATTGCTAACTAAGGATCGAATGAAAGCACAATTGGATACATTTAGGATTTCTTGGGACAATGATTTTAATAGTGTCGTTGAGTTTTCTAAAGAAGAAATTGAATGATGGTTGGTTAATATTTTCAATATGAATGGAGATCAAATAACTATTATGCACCAAATAGGCTTCAAATTAAAAGAAATTGAAGGGGGGATGATTGGTTGTCTGAGTCAAGAATGAAATAACGATATTTTTGTTATCATAATATATTTAGGAATGTTTCAAAGATGTACCCTTATATAGTAAAATATTAGGAATGGAGACTTTTCCCAATGTAGTAAAATGTTTTCACCTAAGATGTACACCTAAGTGTGGGAAAAGTTTTCAACCCCACAAGGTATAGTCTTTAAGGCACAACACTCAAAAAAGGGGTTGTCACTTATTCCCAATTGTCTATGTTTAAACTCTCTCCTTGTAAATCTATGGGGGGTAGTCCCTAAAGATGGTTAGTATAGGAAAACTTGTTGAAACAACAAGTTATAGGAGTCAAAGGAAAGGGAATTACTACTCAATGTAACTTGAATTAAGGGTGGATTAGCAAGTATGATTATTCATGAGCAAGTTTGATATTGAAAAATAGATTCAATTGAAAGGAAATGGCATTCAACAAAATATAAAGATGATGGACCAGAGGCTTATAAAAAATGTTCAATTAAAGATATAATACTTGGAAATGAAAATACTTCAAGTTAGAAGGATAGCAATGCTACAAAACAAGAATTAGTACAAGAGATTGAAATACAAGCAATAAAATAGGACTTGCAATGTACGCGAAACTTGTCCTTTAAAGAAATGAAATGCCCAAGAAGGTTAGAACAATTTTATGAACCAATGAGCAAGTAATTCAAAATGACAAGTGCAAGAGAAATATGATGCATATATTGCAAGTAAAACAAAATTCTCAGAAATCAACAAATGCAAGATGAAGCAATGTTATATGAATGAATGCAAGGCTAAACTATGTGAGATGCAAGGATCTTGGCCGATTTTAAGTTATATTCCTAAAACTATGGTGAAACGTTCCCCTCAAATTATCAAAACTTTGTAAGGATTGGGGTGGCTTGTCAGAAGGATAGGCCGAGAAGGTGCTCAATCTGTCATTAATTATACCCACCTAGCCTCCTTGATAATCCACACGCCTTCATTCCTACATGGGCTCAGTCGGAAGAGAACTGCGAGGTCACGTGTTTTAACCTTACTCCAAACTCAAATTTATCAAATTGAATGAAAGTTAGGGAAGTTGGTACTAAAATTTCTAACGACCAAGCTTATACTTGGAGGTAAATTTTAAAGATGAAAACCTAGATCCAACATGCAAATGAGATGGAAATGTTAATTAAATTCTTCAATGAGATACAATTATGACAATATGCTTCAAAGAAAGAATATACCAATATGCCTATATCAAGATTAAGATAAACACTTTGAACACAAGATTATTAGCTTACAACAATGATTAAATGAAGCATGTAAATATTACTCAATGAAACAAAGCTAGTAAAAGAAATGACAATTATATGAAAATGTTAAAACAATAACTCAAATTCCTTTAATGAAAAGCACTTTTAAAACGTATCTTCGCTTATATTGTGTTATGAAAAATATATCAAGCGATAATTCTATGATGAAAGCACAAATAAATGATGGCAGATGAGATTGCTAACCAAAAAATAGAAAGACTACTTTAAATCTGAGATACAAATGAGATTAAGACAAAAAGTTACTCAAATTCAACTAGATTAAATAACCAATAGGATCAACAATGAATAATGGAAATTAGATCTAACAATAGCCAAGTGATATAATTCAAGACATTAGATATAAGATGCAATGGACATGAGACTAATTTAATGGGGTGCAAGAAAACTAGCTAGGAATTAGATCTAAGGTCTAATGAAGAGGAAAACTAAGCTAAGAACATTGAAATTCCCTTTTAAATAAGGAGGTGGGATACCATGGTAAATTCCCAAGCTCCCCAAGAAAAAAAAAAACTTTTTACTATTACTATTACGAAGAGAGACTCTTTAGACAGTGAGAAGGGCTCTTCAACATTGAGGAGATTTAAAAGTGATGTCCTTACAACAAAGAAGATCCTCCTTCAAGTGACGAGCAATTAAAATTGCAATGAATACTCTTCTTAAAACCCTCAAATGAATGCGACTTCCACAAGAGGAGATTCGAACTTACTTAAGCTCACCTATCAAGAGAATAAACCCTTCAATGGCTCAAGACTAAGAAAGGAGAAAAGCCAAGAAATTTTACAAAAAAATTGTAATCAATCTCCTTAATTTTTAAGCCTAAAATCCTCACAATATTTTTGCTATATGAGCTCTGAGTTAGTGTAATCAAGCATCCAAAGTGCTCACGACCTTGGAGAAAATTGGCCTAACATTTTAATTTTAATTTTGTAAAATTTTTATGTTCAGTTTCTTGAATTTCCAAGGCCTTAGCCCTTCTAATTTTTTTTAGGTTTCTCTACAGAAAAAAAATCAAGGGTTAATATATTGAAAACAAGAGGATGATTAAGCTTTTGTGACTTAGAAAAATTGCTCCAAAAAATATTTAAGGCTTGCCAAAAAAATTCAGTTTAAATTTTTTAAGCCACAAAAGAAAGATTTAATCTCAAAACCCTTCACTCTAGTGCTTGCAGATTCATCCAGAGATGGTATCAAATCTGGAAAAAATATTTGAAACTCCATGTGAGAAAATTTTCAAATAGATCTTAAGAAGTAACTTAGAGAAATTTTATAGAATTTTATAAATCAAAACCATTGAATAAATTCAATTTTAATGTGAAATAAAGGCCTCAATTGTCTGTAGCCTGAGAGAGAGGCTTAGAGTGTGTAGATGACCCTCAATTTTTTTTGATCTAGCATATAAACTAAAGAAAATCCCGTAGATTCACAAGTTCATGCAATTTACTAAAGCATAGGACAAGAATCTACTTCTACTTTCAACTAGCGGAAGCCAATAGATCGATGAAAACAATATGAACAAGAAGAAGATAAATCAATGACACATAACACAATAAGTTTTCCTAGGGAGATCCACCACTCAAAACCTCGCCTATACGTATTGCATTAAATCAGAAATATGAGTGAAGATACAAAGCTTGTTCTCACTAGAACAATTCCGCACAAGTATACTTAACTCTCTCAACTCACAAGCAAGCTCTTGGCTAACACTTAGCCAATTTTGTAGCTCTCCAAGCCCCTAATCTCTTGCGTGATTCCTAGGATGAATAACCCATATTTAAAGTGAATTCATTCTTCCAAAACTGTGCAATCCAAACATATGTTCTTCTATGATTGCATGCATGAGATTTACAACTCAGTAAATCACACAACTGATAGTACACTGTCCCTTCACTCTAGCCTCAATAGGATCTTTCTCAGAATCGACATGCATGAGTTTTTGATGAGGGAATATTCAATTAGCTAGAGTGACACTTGTGGATGCACTAGTGCACCAACTAACTGTTAACTCTCTATTAGTTCCACAAACAGTTTAGAACTAATTTAACTGAACGTAACTTAGTAAACTGGGTGATCTAATTTACAACTCAATTTAAACTCATATTGGACCCTTGAAATTTAGGGAGAACATCTACATGACTTCAGAAAGACTTCCAACTCGAAATGCCTAAGATAATTAAGTTAATTAAACTTGATGAGCTATTTACAAGTTTTTATTAGAATAGAATTAAATTTTAATTCTCAGTTTAATTCAAGGACAAATTAAACTGGAATTTCTTATTTCCATTTCTTAACACTCCCTCTCAACAAGAAAGGGATTATCAACTACCCTGATCCTGTCTCTGTGAAACTCGAATTCACACTTGGCAATGCCTTTTTCAAAATGTTAGCATCTTGATCCTCCATGGGAACGTACTCTAACAACATAATCCACCTCAATACACAATCTCTGAGATGATGAGATCAGATATCAATATTCTTGGACCAATCATGAAAAACTAGATTTTCAGGGAGTTTGATACAACTATTATTATCACAGTAAATTACACTTGGATCCATCTGCTGACTAAACAAACCAACCATAATCTTCCTCATCCAGATGGCCTCACATGCTGCTTGACTTGTGGCCATGTGCTTTGCCTTTGTAGAACCAAGTGCAATTGATCTCTATTTCCTGTTGTACTAAGAAACTGTCATTGAACCAATACTGAAAATCCCTCCTGATGTGCTCTTCCATTTGGATGGAATTCCTGCCCAATATGCATCGGTGAAACCTTGAAGCTTCACCCCCTCTGCTCATCTGTATAATAATCCATACTAAGAAGTGCTCCTGAGGTATCTTAACACATGCCTTGCCACCTTACAATACAACTTGGTCGGCCTAACCATCGCTTGACTAAGCTGGTTAACTGCATAGCACATATCCGGTCCTGTGTTCACCATGTATATGAGTGAACCCACAAGATGTCTGTAAAGAGTAGCTTCCACTACTTCCCATGAAGTAACATCCTCCTTCCTCTAGTTACCTGCTAGAAGAGTCTCCATGGGTTTGCTTCTCTACATGCAAAATCTCCTGAGTATCTTGTTGGCATACTTTCCTTGAGACACAAACAACTCCCCATATCCCTGCCATACCTCCATGCCAAGAAAGTAATGCATGAGCCCCATGTTGTTCATATCAAACTCTCTTGCAAGGTCCTCCTTGCAAGATTTGATCAACTGATCATCACATGTCAATATGAGATCATCAACATAAAGTACAACGATCAACGATTTACTTTACACCACTATGTAGTATAGGTTCGCATCCACTTAATTCTTTGTGAAGCCTAGCCTCGTGAAGTAGCTAGCTATCCTGGTGTACCAAGCATGGGGTGCTTGCTTTAGCCCATACAATGCTCTCTTGAGCTGACACACATGCGACTCACGGTCGAAGGTATCAAACCCTTCAAGTGGCTCTATGTACACCTCTTCCTCAATCATGCCATTAAGGAAGGTTGTCTTCACATCCATCTGATTTGTCTTCCAACCCATCTATGCTGATAGTGCCAATATAGATCTGATCGATGATTTCTTTGCAATAAGAGCAAAGGTCTCATCATAGTCAATCCCCTCTACCTATGAAAAGCCTCAGGCCACAAATATAGCCTTATGCTTCTCCACACTATCATCTACAGCTTTATTTACCTTGCAAAGCCAACGAGAGCTCACCACTGACTTGTCCTTCAGTCTCGAGACCACATCCCAAACACTATTACGAACTATGGAGTCATACTCCTCCACCATGGCATTAACCCAAACTAGCTACTGCACTGCTTCCTTGAAGGAAGATGGCTTTATCACAACACATTTTACCATAAGAGCCATGTATCCAGTGTACCTCTTAGGTGACCTCCTCTACCTGCGCTGAGAAGTGGGTGCTCCCATATTCTCCCGTGCATCATCCAACAATCTATCAGCCTCTCTGGTGCACTTTCTTCCCTCTCTGGAAGACTCTTCATGAGTGGATGTATCCACTCCCATATCCTTTGTATGTGGTTGCTCCACATCAATTTGAGGCTCCTCAACCTTAGGAGCTAAAAGCTCCTCATCCACATGTAGCTCAAGCTCCCTCTTAAGGGAAACTCGCATGGCTTTATCCTAGTTGAATTTGACATCCCTGCGAACCACTGTCATCCTAGTGATTGAAAAGTACAACCGATAGTTTTGAGGTGTATCAGTGTACCCCACAAATATCCACAACTCTATTATTGGCTCAAGCTTCTTTCATGCATCTTTGGTCACATGGAAATATACCGATCACCCAAAAATCCTGAAGTGACCAACATCTGGCCTCTTACTAGAATAAGCCTCCTCTAGTGTCTTCATCTCAAGTATCTGATGTGGGCTACGGTTCTTAAAATAAGCCATTGTGTTACATGCCTAAGCCCACAAGTGTAGTGGTAGGCCCTAATCATGCAAAATCGCCCTCGCTGCCCCTACTATGCTTCTATTCTTCCTCTCAGCCACCCCATTCTGCCGAGGGTTATGGGGTGATGTCAACTCCCATTTAATCCCTTCCGCTACACAGAAGTTCTTAAAATTGTTTGAGACATACTCACCACCATTATCAATTTGTAGAGATTTAACCTTCTTGCTTAACTCTTTCTCCACCGATGCTTTAAACTCACAAAATTTTGTGACATTTTGATCCTTTTTCTGCATGGAAAATATCCAGCATTTTAAATAAAAGTCATCAACAAACATAACATAATACCTGTGTTTGGCTGTGGATGATGTCGAAAATGGTCCACACACATCTGAATGGACTCAATCTAGAATAGCCTCTGCTCGACTGTCTCTGTCGTGAAAGGAAGACTTGGTGTATTTTCTCAAAGTACACCCCTTGCATGTATCAACTTGCTCAACCATACCTTTGGGAAGACAGGTAGAGATCTGCTACAATATCTTTAAATCCCCATGATGCAAGTGCCCCAATATCCTATGCCACAACTCGCTAGCATCTTGACTCTACACCCTTTCTGCTTTTGTGCTCAAAGAAGCACACTCCTCTACCTTCAGCTTATAGAGATTCTTTACCTAAATCCCTATCTTCTTTACTTGACCCATGGCTATGTTTTGAAGGAACGCCTTTCCTTTCAAGAAGATCACACCATAGCCTCTATCCTTAAGCATGACAACACATACCAAGTTCTTCTTCAACCCGGGCACATACATACCATTCTTCAAGGTAAGTGGAGCCCCATGCTCCCTCTGAAAAGTAATCATGCCCAATCTAGTAACATTATACTTCCCGTCGTCACCCATCTTGATATGCATCTAGAGATCTTTATCCTCTAGGTCACTGAATAACTCTTTGTCGCTAGTCATGTGGAATGAAGCTCCACTGTCTAAGTACCATATACTTCCCATCATTGATGTCACCATGCATGCAATAAGGGAAAAGTCCAATTTGAATTGAGAGGCCAAAGGCTCACCCACCGCTCCTTGTGAGGACTTCTTCTTGGACTTCTTGAGTGGACAATTTGTAGCAAAATGGCCCATCTCATGACAATGAAAGCACTTAAATTTCATTATGTATTTCTTCTTACCTCCATGATAAGAATACGATTTGGAATGGGAAGCTTTCCCTTTTGTTATCGGGAAATCTAGTGTCCACTTGGAGCTGCTAGTCCCACTAAGACTAGTAGCTATCTTAGAAAAAAGCAAACTAAAACTACTTTTGCTTTCCTTTATGAGAAGTAGATAAGAGGGGAAAAAAGGACACCAACCTCATTCTTGCACTTGGTTCCTCTCCTTTCTGATATATCTTTGCCGCTTCTTCTTCGTCTACCCAGCTTCCAAGAGCACCTGTAGAATCAAAGCAACATAATACTATCGAAGAACAGAGATCTACAATCATAAGCAATACAGGACCAGATTTGTATTGACCACACAAATGCATATATCATGAAACATACAAGAATGTGGAGGAAAAATTGAATAACTTTATTAATATCAAGAATAGCAAAGAGGATTACAACCAATTGTTCTGACCCAGCATCATCCTCCAACATGAAAGCTGTTCTTCACCTCATGTAAAGCTTAGATCACCCAACACTATGATGTTGTACCAGGAAACCAACAACACTTCCTTACAAGATACAAGATTCCAGCCCCTGGATCTTTGTGATGATGGATCCGTATATAGATGATTGTAGGGGGGTGAGTCAGCTTTTGTGATGTTGATTAGTGTCCTCTCTCTGATAGTTCTTGATTCCACTTGGAGATTGAAGATCTCTTACTCATCCCTAGGAGAATTCAGAGAGGCAAGTGTCAGAGGAGAAGTTTCTAGAGGATTCCATGATCTTCCACCTCGCAAACTATCTCTACCATTTTTCCATTCTCGTGCATCGCACCCTACAGAAGGGCTTTCCAGTATGCATCACACCCTTTACACTGAGCAGGTGAGATGCATCGCACCCTCTGCACTGGGCATTTTGTATGGTTAAGTTTTGACCAGTTTTGAGCAGTTTTCTGTGGATAACTTCTGGGAGATGATGTAATCAGCTGACCTTGTTCCTTTAGGGAGTGAAGCAACAATTTTAGGGACTTGGGAACCCTTGGTTTATGGACATTTATGATTGGGGTTGCAGTGCCCAAAAATGTCTATAACAGTTGCCCCCTAAAGCATGAGGTCGTTAATCTTTTGATGTCGGATGAAATGCTTTATCATGAGGATCCAAAGTTTTTTCGAGTTGAAAGGCAACCTATAATAAGATACAATGCAATACATTATCTTCATAATATTTTCATGATCTAGCTAAGGTGGGCATTCCCATGCTCACCTTTATAAATTCATTTTCATGTACATAGGACAGACAACCGTCTGTGTAGCAGACTGATGATTCGGATGGAGTCATCATCCTTTGATTTGGATGATCATTTGTTCGACAATGATGTACATTTTTATGTCTTTATATTCCCGAATATATCGCAACCCGGATGGATGAAACTAGATCCGGGGTCTTCAAAACTCGTTCAATCTTCACTCGGAGTACAAGTAGATCCATGTGAAAGATATTCTAGAGTCGAACATGGAAAGACATTGCCTGATTACCAACCAATGATGTAAGCTATTAATAGGCGCGAGAGGAATCACCAATAATGACAATGACCCTCAAGGTACTACAGTACAACTCACGTGGTGTGAAAAAGGGACTTGGCGTCAAACACCACGCAAAATCTCTTGGTCGAAGGCCATTGATGTAAACCTGTCACCAAAAGTGAGAAACTCGCCATTGAGGCATGCAAGCTTCAAAGTACTGAAAGGGGTTGTTCTTAGGTCGACTTCTTGGATAATGAGCTGATGTCGACAAGAAGTGACCCGTCGTAGGAGGGCCTTAATGAATCCCACATCTACGACATGGAATGGAGCAAATGATTTTGGAGGTGAAAATGATCTGATGATATAGGGTTCAGGGTGGTGGTCATGAAAGAATGGAGCGTGAATGTATTGCAGCGGATGAGACACAGGTGAATTCTCTGAGCGACTTCTCTTGAACATACCGGTGACACTTACATGGATTGGTAGTGTTAACTCCAAATATGGATGGTGTGATGGACCAATGGTGATATGACCGGTGAACGAAATAACCCAACCCGACTCGGACGGAGAGAAAATGTCATGTTCAAGAGCGACTTGCTACCAATAAAGTTTCTTCAAGTTTTCTTCCCAATTTTCCCCAGTCATTGCTGACCAATACCTCTTTATCTTTATCAAGCTTGAGGAGGATAACATATGCTTGTTCTATAATTTTCCCTTCGGGCAAACCCGTCACTATGTTTTAACGAGCCTAGTGTTAGTGAAAATTGTTCTCGTCCATTTGGACAAGTTTGTCGCTATTGATTTTAACGAGTTTAACAACAATGATAATTTGATCCTTTTTAAATTTTAGAGAGTCTTAAAAGGGATGGAAAGGAAACTCCAATAATCCTTTTTCGTCATATAATCCCTTAAGTCCAAAAAAGTATAAAATAATACAAAAGGGATGAATTTTCGATAGTTTTAACGAGCCGAACAAGACAAGCGCTCAATGTTTTTGTGTAATAATCGCTCAGGTCCAAAAAGATTAGAATCTAGAGGAGGGATAGCACTTCCGATGACTTTAACGAGCTGTAGAGGCCAATCGCTCGACAATCTTTTCATATTTTACGAGTCAGATGAAAAGAGCTTACGTGAGACTCGTTTTTTGAGGAACGAGTGATGATTTCGAGTAGTAGCTGATTTTAGGTAAGGTTTGGAATTTTCCAATCACAATAGTGTCACAAGGACGGCTAACAAGATCACTCATCATATATGTTCCTAAAAAGGGTAAACAATCAAATGGAGGCGTATGATCGGCTAAACAGAGTGGAGGTGAGGATGAGAACACAACCAAGGCTCACAAGCTGATGAAAATGCATTCACAATGGTTATTTACCGGAGATTGGTTCATTTTTTAATGAGCTTAAACTCTAGGGGAAACATTTGCTCATTTCTTAGGTTTAATTTTTAACAAGCTTGAACTTCACATAAAAACTGCTCATGCCAGTCATATAATAAGAACATCTCATCCATAGGTTCAATTTTTATGGAGCTTGCACCACCATTCGAAACTTTGCTCCGCATCCTTTCATTATGCAAGCTAGGAGTGACCAATCCTATGAGTTTAAAGGGTTTGAGAATCTACAAACTAAGAAAATAAATGGTCACCCTTCACTTGCATGCAAAAAGGTTTGCATGCCCCCAGGTATAGTGAAAACTTTCCTGGCTACCATATAGAAGTTCCTGCATCTACAAGATAGTTTCCATCCACACCACAGATAGAAACACTTCCTGGCTTAGTCCATTTGGAAAAAGGTGATTCTACATCCCAACCACCTAACCTTGACGAAGGAATCTTATTCCGGTCTAATTCCCTCTTCCTATGTGGACGGGTATCGGACCAGTCATTTTCTTTCGTGGAAACCTACTCTATACCTAGAGTTTTCTTGCCGAAGCAGGCTAGGGTGCATGCGCCCTGGGATTTAGTCATGTCCTCCCGAATTACTCACGCTCTTCAGGTGGACGGACTGGAGATTGATGAGACATTCCTTGCGTGAAAAGACCATTTAGGGATGGCATTGGACTATTAGCTATGTGTGAGTAGGGGAATGAAAGCTGGTCTACGAGCTGGACCACTCGGCCTTCATGCGGAAAACACATTACTCTAAAGAGTGAGGAGACAATGGCTCCCATGCTATAAATATAGTTGTGCACAAGGAGTAGATTATAGTCTAGCGGTCCTTGGACTACCATTACGTTCATATAAATGATTTTCCTTCTCAAAGTAATAGGCACATTTGGAAGGATCCCTAATGGTCGACTGGTTCCTTTGTCAAAGCTTGTCAGATTTCTCATTTCAGGCAGAAACGATGGCGAACTAAGCGCTTTCCAAGCAGTCGAGGAAAGGATACTCAAAGAAGCCCCTTCATCTATGATGGTACTAGCCATGACCATTCTGTAAGCTTGTACAATGATTTGGAATGGTACACAAGCCGGTAAACAAGGTCTGCCTAGTAGATTCCGATCGAAGGAAATGACTAGGTTGCTTGGAGGTGGGACTGAATAGATGGCCGGATATGACTCTAATGAACTTAATTCCTGCGGTAAAGGAATGGGTAGATTTCCCCCACGTTCATCAGAGTCTGTGTTTACGAAAATAATTTGAATGGTACCATTCTCATTCTCTCTGGTGACTGTATCATCTGAAGATGGACCTTCTGAAGGCAAGACCGGGTCAACTACCACCTCGACCTTTTTACTTTCGTCTGGCGTGGATTCAGATGGTTTATCTTCAATGATAGACACTTCGACCGACCACAATGGTGTGTCAGTCAGATTTTCAACCAGTGATGGACTCGGCAAGAGTTTCTTATATCCAGGAGGAAGCCATAGCAGTTAAGCCGGACGGTTATCCAAAACTCTTTTAGCTTCGTCTAGGAAGGGACAACGGTGGATGACGTGATCGCCTTCACAAACTTTACAAGGAAATTTACATTTCCTTTTCTGTCTAGATACTTCACTTTCACTGGTTGACAGTGTACTTTCAACATGATCATCAGAGGTTGACGACACCGGATTGTGCAAATGAGGAGACCAGTCCCTTAAGATCCGAGGGACGCAAGGACAATCTCGATGATAGTGGTCTCCTTTGTAAATGACACATCGAGATTTATTTTTAGATGACGCATCCCCCTTTCGCTTTTGGCTCCTTCTTATTCTTTTCCTTTCTCTCCTTCCGCTTCTTATTCTTCTCAGTTACTTGATCTTTAGCTTTACCAACTTCATCAAGCGAAGATGAAGGAGGAGAGGGAGAAACAGACGAAGTAGAAGGTTGGGGGGTAACTCTAGTATCATCTAGTTTCTGATTTGATTGCTCAATAATCGCGATGGTTTGAATGATAGAGGTTGAGAAGAGCCATATTGGTAAGCCGATTGTCAATCTTGGAAGTGACAATATAGCCATATGAGGTGCACCAACATCTCCCTAAGAGGAGAAGGGACTAGGATTTCCTCCAAGGGGAAAACCTTGGTTTGGACTCCATTTTCTCAACCTAAGATCAACAAGGGAATAGTGACGTTATTCCAATTAAAATAAATTTTAGATGCTTTGACACAACTTGTTTTTTCAATTTTTAAGAATCAAGAAAAAACAAAATATGACTCTAGTTGCCTTCAATTTTTAAAGAGCCCGAAGTGACAAGTGCTCAGATGGACCTTTTCCTTAAGGAGTCTGAAAAGGAACGAAAGAGACTACTCTAGAAATCTAGATAGAGGGATTACAAAACCAATCGCAAAACTACATAATACTTTTTACGGTACGATAGTCAATCTTCCCAAATACTGTGTTCAGTGCATTGCGATTTATAGGGCGGCAGACACGGCTTCCTAAGGATAAAGGATATAGCCTATTGTGGTATCCCAATATATAATCGATGGTACATGGAAGCACAAGTCCGTACTAGCACTTGTTGTCTCAAAGAGGAGGAATCACCCAACCAACAATGAAAGTGACAGTTACCAGGCTTTACGACGCCAAAATACGTCTCTAGCCTAGAATTCTAAATGTTGTGCATTAGATTCCAAAGCATTTTTATGTTCATTAAATTTATTTTACAGTTGATCTTGCTTAAGAAATTTTCCTTTCAGGTTCATCACATAATGTAGATATACAATTCCTAAAATGCAATCTAAGATGATAAACAATCGTTTAATCTTCTTTTTGCAATGAAAATCCTAGCTACTAAGGAAAGAGAACTGAGGGTCTTTCAACATAGAGCACATAACACACACTAGATGCACTGTCCTAAATCAATAAGTAGTCTAAATGAAAATGCACATGCATGTATTTGTTTTCAACCTTCTTAATGTGTGAATGACAAGAAGAATGCTAAGTAAAAATCTGAATTATCTTTTCAAAGCGACAATACTAACAGTTTTTCTTCAAAATACGAAAGGAAGATAACGACGACACTTTACGATTTTGAATTTAAAACTGCTTTCGACACTTGAAAAACTACTAATTCAAATCAAATACAAGAGTAACAGTATAATAGACTATCTATAACAATAGGATTCTTTTCTATGACTAAAAACGACACTTGCGACACTTCCAAATCAAGAAACGATAGTTCGATTACGCTACTTCTTTGTAAAAGAGAACTGAAAATGGCGTACAATACATAAAAATTTTTACATTTCTTTGCACAATGGAGGCGTAATGATGGAAAGGAAGGGGGTTTCGATAGTGGTATACTGATCACAGACATCAAAACTCCTGAATAGAGCTGAAGAGAGTGAAGAAAAACCAAAGTATGAAGGCAAAATTAGCCGTCTCTGACCATCGCACCTATTACATAGGGAATCCATTATGCATCCCACCTATTGCACATGGGAGGTGCGATGCATACAGACTTCCTTGAAGAGAGGGTGCAATGGTACCAGTGCGAGACTTTTACTTGGTCTTTGGTCACAATTTGCAGCTTAGTTCAGGGATTTAAGCCGAGCAAGTGATGTTCAATAAATATAAATCACAGGGGTTGATCTAATGAGGTTACTAGAGCCACCACTAGGGCAATTAGAAGGTTTTCAAAATAGATTGTTCATTTTATAAACAAAACGCGGAGATAGAGTGAAGCATCATTGATCTACTTTGCACTCGCATAGAAAATGTAGTTCGAAGGCTAGTTGGCTTGACTTTAGGCTCCGTATGTAAGTTTATAAAACAAACAAATATAGACAAGCAAACAATCTATTCGCTCCCCAGTGGAGTCGCCATTTTTTTATCGGGAAATCTAGTGTCCACTTGGAGCTACTAGTCCCACTAAGACTGGTAGCTATCTTAGAAACAAACAAACTAAAACTACTTTCGCTTTCCTTTATGAGAAGTAGATAAGAGGGGAACAAAGGACACCAACCTCAGTCTTGTGCTTGGTTCCTTGCTGGGTTCCTCTCCTTTCTGATAGATTTTTTCTGCTTCTTCTTCATCTACCCAGCTTCCAAGAGCACATGTAGAATCAAAGCAACATAATAATATCGAAGAACAAAGATCTACAATCATAAGCAATACAAGACCAGATTTGTATTGACCACACAAATGCATATATCATGAAACATACAAGAGTGTGGAGGAAAACTTGAATAGCTTTATTAATATTTAGAATAGCAAGGAGGATTACAACCAATTATTCTGACCCAACATCATCCTCCAGCATGAAAGCTGTTATTCACCTCATGTAAATCTTAGATTACCCAACACTATGATGTTGTACTAGGAAACCAACAACACTTCCTTACAAGATACAAGATTCCAACCCCTGGATCTCTGTGATGAGGGATCCATATATAGATGATTGTAGGGGGGTGAGTCATCTTCTGGGATGTTGATTAGTGTCCTCTCTCTGATAGTTCTTGATTCCACTTGGAGATTGAAGATCTCTTACTCATCCCTGGGTGAATTCAAAGAGGCAAGTGTCAGAGGAGAAGTTTCTAGAAGATTCCATGATCTTCCACCTCGCAAACTGTCTCTGCCATTTGTCCATTCTCGCCCATCGCACCCTACAAAAGGGCTTTCCAATACACATCACACCCTTTACACTGAGCAGGTGAGATGCATCGCACCCTCTGCACTGGGCATTCTGTATGGTTCAGTTTTGACCAGTTCTGAGCAGTTTTCTATGGAGAACTTCTGGGAGATGATGTAATCAGCTGACCTTGTTCCTTTAGGGAGTGAAGAAACACTTTTAGGGACTTAGGAACCCTTGGTTTATGGACATTTATGATTGGGGTTGTAGTGCCCAAAAATGTCTATAACAGCTTTCCCCTTCTTCTCCTTAATCGCTAAGGCATAATTCTCTACATCATCAGTCCTTGATGAAGAGCCATCCCTGGTGTTCCTCCTGATCTCCTCCTGCATCAAATCTGACCACAGTCATTCCCAATCTAGTAGCTTCTCCTTCCCATTGATAGAGTCTTGATAACTATGCCAACTCTTTGGGATTCCTAGAAGAGCAAGAATCACCATATCATCCTTGGAAACCATGATTCCAACACTTTCAAGTTCATCACGACAATGAGTGAACTTGGTCAAGTATTTTGGAATCATCTTGCCTTTCTCCATTTTGATTTTTCGAAGTTTGTCCTTCAGTGCCAATTTCCTTTGGTCACTGTTGTTTCGATACAAGTCTGTCAGTGCTTTCCACATAGCATACAAAGTTTCCTTTCCATGGAGACTCGAGACAATGTGGTCTCGAACTCCCTTATGTTAAATTTTCTAAGTCTATCCATTAGAAAATTAATCTGTATTCTGCTGGTTTATTTCTTCTACTGGTAAATTCTAAACAAGTTATTTAAAACATATAAATAATGAAATAAACACAATATAGCATCAACATCTATAGATCATTAGCTGAAAGAAAACAAGCACACAAGGGACACCGTTATTTTTGGACAAATGTCCCCGGAAAAACCCAATACGGGAAAACCGATGCAGCTATTTTGAGGGTTTATTATTATGTAGTATTTACTTTAGTACATCTGGGTGCCTAACCATCTCACCCAATAGAGAAAAAATACATGACAACAATACCTCTCTATTCGGAAATAGGTATTCAGAAAACCTATGCCATGAAACCCTCTCCAATGATTTTGAAGCTCTGCGCTGGCCCTTCTGGCCTCTGCGTCAACCCCAAACCCCTTTGCGTCAACCCTTAAAAGCACTGCAGAGCCTCTGGGACCCTCTACATCACTCTAGCTTCTCTCTGCATAGATGAAGTAGTCCCTCTGGCCCCTACACTGTCTCTGTTGGGCTCTACGTGGCCTGCTCTGGTTGCTGCTCTTGCTCTCTACTTCTACACTGGTCTCTTAGCACTATCAATGCCTCTCTATCTAGTACTCATTGCCCCTCACTGTTGATCACTAAATTGACTTTGCTTAGAAACCCTGCTCTAGCAAATTGAATGACTGATCACTCTGGTGTGTTCTCCAACTGACCTTCAAGCCTCCTCTTATACTTTTCATATTGGTCCTTCAATGACCGAGATTAAATCTCTAATCAACGACTAAGATTAGATTTGGTTTCATCCATGACTTTTGGAACCTTCTAACCCAGTTTTATATTAATACCCATTAATATTTTTTTTTCCTAAGTTTAGACTTAGGAACACCATTAAAAATATTAATTATTTTAATATCTCATAAACCAGTTAGAATCTTCCCAAACCATTTCTGGATATTGACCTCATGTGATTTAGCCTTTCCACCAATTTTCATGACTAGAGCACATCTAATGCTACCCCAAATCAACACTTACTCTTAGCGAGAACTGTGCTCTAGTAATACTCCTCACTGAGCATCACTTTGATTATCTGGCACCAGTACCTGTGCTGATGCTAGGCCTCCCCGCCCAACATACTCTACAGTACTGCATCCTATACTGCTACCCATGGCTCTGCCCCTCCCACTGCTACATCTGTATGGAAACTCCCTTTGAATCCGTGTTACTGCTGGTCCATCCTCCCAACACTGCATCTGCATTGCATCCCCTCTTATCATGCTGCATCGTGTTATTGCATACTGCTACTGCACTGCAACTCAGTTACTGAGAAGTAAGTAACTGATCCACCCAACTTCTGACATCCTTTTTAGGTTAGAAACACTCCCGATGCTGAAGCTCTCTCTTTTTCTAGCAAGTTCTCCCTATACAAACCTATACGCTGCTACAACAACTCCCTACATCTCGCACTGTTGCACACCTCTTTGTGCCATCCTGCACTAGTGCAACACTCCTGTGCCTCTCATAGTGTTGCAGCTTGCTAGCCTCGCGCTGCCGGGGGACTCCTGCAGTATAGCACTCTCCTCTGCTTCATCTGCATCCGTTTCTATCGACATCTGTTAGTCCCGCTACTCCTCTTCAGGGATCCCGTAGAAAGGTATAATCCAAAAGGTTGGGTACCTCAAGGATCCTGCCCCTCATCGCTTGTAGTCTTCCTGACTATAGCTTGATGTCTCCCCACCTATTTTTTAGAGGTACATGAGCACTCATGACACACATTATAGACATGATCTTGGCCTTCTAGATGATGAAGTTGGATGCTCCATTCAACCTATCCTGATCCCTCTGCCCATTCGTGGCCATCTCACTGCTCTTTTGTTGAATCCTCTGAGTTTCTCTACATTCCTCTAGAAGTTATCCTTTTGACTCTTGTTAAGTCTCTCTACTTCCCGTCTGGAAGTTCTTTGTTGGACTCCCTCTGAGTCCCAATTTACCTCCTAGAAATTCTTCTGCCAATCATCAAGTTTCCCCTCTTCGATCGTCTGTGCACCCGCAACATTGATACAGATTCCTTGGCTAGAAATATACCTCAGCAGCAACTCCCTCTACCTTGGTTTTTCCCTGTTAGGTACTATTTTAACCAGAGTACCCCACCAACTTCGATCCCGCAAACTTCCCACAACTTCTTATGCCCCAAAACTGAAGGAATGAGCCTCTAGGCTTTGCGCAATCTCGACACTGGCTAAAATGATCCCTCAGCTAATTGCATCAACCCTCCTGGTCTATGCGTGGATTTGCGTGAGCCTTTTTCTCCCCTCCTCAGCCTTTGCACTGGCCTCTCTCTAGCCCAAACTGATGACGCAATCCCTCTACGTCAACCCTTCTTCTGTCACTTTCTGCAAGGAACAAATTCTGTCACTTGGGACAATTGTTTCTACTGCCAATTCTCTACTTCAGTTGATGCCTTCAGCTCTCCTGTGATCTACAACCACACTCTGATACCATGTTGAAATTTCTAAGTACTACCCATTAGAAATTTTATCTGTATTCTTCTGGTTTGTTTATCCTACTTGTTAATTACTAACAAGTTATTTAAACATATAAATAACGAAATAAACACAATACAGTCTCAACATCTACAGATCATTAGCTGGAAGAAAACAAACACACAAGTGACACCATTATTTTTGGACAAATGTCCCCAGAGAAACCCATTTTAGGAAAACTAGTGCAACTATTCTAAGGGTTTATTATTATGCAATATTTCCTTGAGTAGAATTGGGTGCTTAATCGGCTCACCTGATAGAGAAAAATACACGACAATAATACCTCTCTATTCAGAAACAGGTATTCAGAAAACTTGCCCTAGGAAACCCTCTCCAATGACTCTGAAGCTTTGAGCTGGCCCTTTTGGCCTCTGCGTTAGCCCCAAACCCCTCTGCATCAGCCCTCTAATGCACTGCGCAACCTCTGGGACCCTCTACTTCACTCCGACTACTCTCTGCATGGATGACGCAGTCCCTCTGGCCTTTGCACTATCTTTGCTAGGCTTTGCGTAGCATGCTCTGGCTGATTCTCTTGCTCTCTGCATCTACGTTGGTCTCTTGGCATTGTCTCTTAGCAGCCCCACTCTAGCAAATTGAATGACTGATCACTCTGGTGTGTTCTCCAACTGACCCTCAAGCCTCTTCTTATACTTTTCCTGTTGGTCCTTCAATGACCGAGATTGAATATCTAATCAATGGCTAAGATTAGATTTGTCTTGATCCATGAGTTTTGGAACCTTCTAACCCAGTTTTATATTAATACTCATTAATATTTTACTTTTCCTAAGTTTAGACTTAATAACTCTATTAAAAATATTAATTATTTTAATATCTCGAAAACCGGTTAGAATTTGCCCAAACCATTTCTGGGTCTTGGAGATCTCATGTGCTTTAGCCTCTCCACCAATTTTCATGGCTACAACACATATGATGCTACCCAAAATCAACACCTTAAGGATTATCCACCTCACCTTCGCCACACACTTATTCCATTCAGCTAGATTCTGTGCATCCAATGTTGTTGGCTTAGGAATTTTTTGATCAAGGAATTCCTTCAAGTGATTATCCTCTAGCACAACCTCCATTCTGTCCCTCCAGACTATAAAATTTGAGCCACCTTCGAAGTCATACTCGAGCTACAAATCGTAGAATGCCATCTATTAATCCTAAAGTATGTATTGCAAATTCAAATTTCACCTATAACCCAAAACTCAAAACTTCAAAATCTCCTCTAGTATACTATTTTCACTTCTGATAACATGTAAAAATCTTGTAGATTCATAAGCTCATGCAATTTACTAAAGCACAGAACAAGAATATAATTCTACTTTCAATTAGAAAAAGCCAATAGAATGATGAAAACAATATGAAGAAGAAGAATATAAATCAACGTCACATAACACAATAAGTTTTCCTAGGGAAATCCACCACTCAAAACCCCACCTATATGTATTGCATTAAATCAGAAATATGAGTGTCAATACTAAGCTTGTTCTCACTAGACCTTTTATCACCCCAAGAAACTCTCCTAGGTTGTAGCTCGGAGATGATTGGGAACATATAAATTCAACTTATTGTTGCAAGTGGATGAAAGGAAGGAATGATGCTTGTTCAAGCTAGATAACCACTTCTACCTTGATTAACCCCAGACATGCATGAACACCCCTAGACTACAAGGCTTTAGACCACTAATTACTCACAGTTTAAAGATTAGGTGAATATGGAGAATACTAACCACACCAGAAGATGCACAAGACCATGTGATGGCTGGCTGCAACCAGTAAAGAAGTCTGTAAATATAGCTCCCTAATACACAGACAGGATGACAACTCTCTGGAATTAGGTGAAAAGAAATCTGAATAACTCATTCATTGATACATACAAGACTTTAACACAAAGATAGGATGATAGCTTCTCTAATGCTAAACATCAAGAGCTCAGAAATACAACATATCAGGCACAACTTTGAAAAGAAGATACATGAAAAGTGAGCAATTAACAGAAAAAGAAGCTTGTATTAGCTAAAAATGAAGACAAGACACTACAGGTATCAAAATAGTTACAGTCTCCAGAAGTTGAACCTTACATCAAAACATCAACCATCCACCTGATTACATCTTGTTTCTGGGTATATATAGAGCTCCAATACAAGGGCACATGGCCATTCTAGGTATGGAGGGGTCATAATTGACCACCAACTACATTTAGTTGCCTGATGGAGTCTCTGAGTGTGTTTACTTATCTCAGTGGGTGAATCGGATCTTCTCGGGTGCTCTGTTGTCTTCTCAGGTAGCTGGGGTGTTCGTATTCATGAAGTTCCATAACTGCTAAATGCAGCTACATGCTCAAGCTCTTTCCTTTTCCTCCTCGGCCATACTGTCTGTTTAAATGTGGTCATTGAGGAGAAACTGCAACTAATACTGGTGAGCCGATCACTTTCGTCCTTTAGGTGCACGGAATAGTTAAGGGACGTGGACTGTGTGGCGGAAGGACAAGCTGAATGAGGGAGAAAGGTCAGTCGTCGGATCGGGAAGATAGACGATGGAGATGGCTTGGCCAAGGGATATTGGAAGAAGCAAGAGTGGAATGAGTGTGGGCCATTGGATCTTGGTGGAACTGATCCAATGGTGGTTGGGCGACAAAGGTGCGCGACGGTTATCGGGCGGGGACAGAGGATTAAGTTGTAAGCGGTCTCGATCAGACCACCTTTGGGCATTTAGGTGGTAAAAGGGTGAGGGCATGCGATTACATTCAGCGCGTGACACGTAGTGATGGAGGAGAGAGAAACACCGCTCTCCATCGCATGCTAATGTGCCATCACTTTGTGGGCGCGAAATGTGCGAAGGTCGTTCGATCTTTGTGGGCGCGATGAGAGTAGTCAGATCTGGTTTTGGGTAGTTTTGGGCCTTTACGTATGGCGATGTACGATTTTGATCAGATCACATCGCAATATTGCACGGCGGAAGCCGAGGGGCACAACATTTATATACAAATGGATGTGACTTGCGATAGTGATTAAACCCGAACCCAATAAAGGAATTAATCATTTTTAGGACTGATGAAGGGAGAATGAGCAGTGCAAGGGAAGGAGAAAATGACCATTGTGAGTCTCTTTTGAGCACGACCAAGGACCAAGCTCACTTCCGACCTTTAGAAATCAAAGGATATGTAGCAGAGATAACACTGGCTCCTTCTGGGGATGAGACCCTCCCTATGAGGTCTCAAGAACTGCAGATCATTGCCTTACCTATGAAAACTAGATTAGAAAAATTTCCTAGTGTTCCATTGGGCATGGAGTCTAACTGAGTCTACACTAAAACTGACAAAATGAAATATTTACAAATTTAAGGCCAAATGCCTTAACTAACATAAATTTTCAAAAATCATCCATTAACTGGGCCATCAAAAACTGTCTCCCCTTCCATACTTTTCAGTATGAAAGTATTGTTCCCTTGGATTTGAGAAATGATAAAAGGCCTTGTCCATAAGTATAAAACTTCCCATGGTTACCTTTCTTCTCTTTTAGTGCATCCCACTTAAGAAACAAGTCTCCAACCTAAAAATTGTCTATCTTTGCCTTCCTGTCGAAGGCTTCCTTGATTCTTCTCTGATGCGCTGCAGACTTCTCAACTAGCTGTTCTCTGACTTAGTGTACCTCTGTTAAATCAGTGATCCTTTTTGCCATGTCCTCTTGCTCATTCTGCTCTTCTTGCAAGAAATTTTCCATAGGGAGGGTTAACTGAATTGGGAATACAACCTCAGTGCCATATACCAGCTTGAATGGAGATTTCCCTGTGGATTTCTTGATGGTCACTCTGTCAGCCCACAGTGCATACTTGAGCATGGAATCCCAATTCCTTTTGTTGTCTTCCAATAGCTTTTTAATTATCCTTATCAGGCTCTTGTTGGAAGATTCCACTAGACCGTTGCCTTGAGGGTAGTATGAGGTGGAATGAACTAGCTTAATGCCCATTGAGTCACACATGTCCACCACATGATGATCAACTTTTCTAGTAGAGATGGTCTTAATCCATTTAGTGAAGTAATCTGTGGCTACTAAGATCCATCTATGCTAGCCACTGGAATGTGGATTGATTTCTCCAATGAAATCCAAGCCCCACTGCTCAAAAGGGCCACTGGCATGTTTTGGCTTTAAGGGCAGGGACTTCAATTGTTACTTCCCTTCAAATATTTGGCACCTGTCACAAGATTTAACAAATGAAAATACATCAGAAAATAAGGTGGGCCAATAGTACCTGGCTCTAAGGATCTTATGGGCTATAGTTTTCCAATAATGATGCCCTCCACATAGGTTGGAATGAAGCTGCTGCATCACTTCCATGGATTGTTCTTTATCTAGACACCTCAAAAGAATTCCAAAGGGGTCCCTCTAGTAGAGCAGATTTTCATGAATACAATATTTAGCTGCCCTGAGCTTGATAGTTCTGGCTTGGATTGAACTAAGGCTTGGAGGAACTTATAGCTTTAGCAAGAATTAAGCTATGGTAGAGTACCATTCACAAGAGGCTAGGTTTTCTGCCAATGATTGATTTTTCTCTGGTTTAGCTGTTTCCTCTTCTGTCTGACCAACTTCTAAAATTGTGCTTATGAGATTTATGTCTAGCATTCTACAATTTTCTTCAGCCATCAATCTAGCAAGGCCTTGACCTCTCACTAGCTTTGTGGGCTTTAGTTCTATGTTAAATTCGATAAGCTTTGCAATCCATTTAGCCCTTCTTCCATTAGCATCTGGTTGCGTTAGGACATCTTTAACTAAAGCAGAGGGCACATATGCAATTATCTTGGAATGAAAAATATAAATTCTCAATGCTTTCAAAGATTTGATAAGAGCATATGCCTATTTTTCAATGATATCATATCTCAGCTCAGCATCCCTTAAAGTTTTGCCGAAAAATGCCACTAGATGCTCTGAGCCTTCTTCATCTTCTTGCATCAACACTGCTGCAAGGGTGTTATCAGAGGAAAACGAAAACATATGGAACTCCTTATCGTAATCTGGGCTTATCAAATTAGGAGCTTCCATAATAGCTCTCTTGATGGATTCGAAAGATCTTCTTGCTGCATCAGTCCATTTGATTTCTGACCCCTTTTTCAACATGGAGGTAATATGTTTTACCACCTATGCAAAATTAGGAATAAACCTCTGTAAAAAAATTATCTTGCCCAGAAAGGACTGGATGTCCTTCTTCGATCTTGGGACAGACAAGGTCTGTATCACTCTGTTGAGGCCCCGAAAATCGGGTCGACAACAAGGGGGATACCCACCTGGTCCGGACCTTGGTTGGCAGCTCCTTATCCGTTTGGTATAGCGAGTCCGACTGGGGATGACGGGACCAGTTTCCCGACCTTGGATGTGTGTGTGTATGTGTGTAGAGCTTGAACTATGCTAATCTAAGGAAAATTCCAAGCAAATCTAATTTAGACTCTTTAAACTAACACTATGCTATTGTAGCCTAATAAGAAACAATACATCTAATCTACACTAACCCGGGGTGTATTCCTTGCTATTATGCGATCTAAAAAGATTTCAAATAATAATAAGTAATAAAGATCATTCAGCTATCATAAGAACAGAAATCATTAAAGATAAACTATTTTGCATAAGAAGTTAGGCAAAACAGTTATGAGCAGCATATCGCATAATAAGTTACTTATATGTCAGATACAAACAATACGACTCAACTGTACAAAAGTGCCAAATAATAACCCATATATTCATATAATGACATATAAACAACTGAAACTATGAATCACTTAAAAAACATAAGCAGAAATAGTCAAGAGATAAAAGTACCATTTATGACTGGTTCCACTCATAAGCTTCAAGAAACGATGATTTATCTCTCCTTGTTCTAACATCCACTAAGAGTACAGAAGTGCAACATCAGTAGCAGATATCAGACACAAATATTAATAAACTTTGATCCATCCATTCATCAAAACCACCTTTGAGGGCGCAAAAGTGCATGGTTTGAGGACGAGTTTTTGACAAATCTCCGGACCCTTCTCTAAATGCATGAGAAGGGTTTAAATATTGCTAACTAATTAACTTGATTACATAAATTTGGGATCCGGTTTTCAAATGACCGTCACTCTGATAAAGAAAATTATTTATAAAATTAAATCTAACTTTGAACTATTTCTGTATTTGCTCCTTAGCGCTGTGAGTGTGCAACATTCGTCTGAAAGGAGTCGGTTGATTGCCCTTCCCTTTGTGTGTGTTATAAAAATAGAAGTAACAAGGGTCGGCACCACTTTTTTGATAAACTATAAGATATTTTAGAGAATCTCCCGCTGACTGAATGTATACTTGGTAAAAACTCGATTTTTTCTCAAATTGGATCTGCTTTTGCTATTTTGGTTTTCTGTCTTTGTGAATGACTTGATGAGTCAAAAGACTTTACTTCCCGAGCAAATCTCTGGATTGGAAACTGCCTTTGCTCTTCATTCCGGGCTTTTCTGTCGTGTAAGCTTCAGGTATCTTTGTAGTCATGCTGCTTTTGTGTGTCTTTAATTCTGAGCTTCAGATGGCCTATCGTATGTGGTTCCTTCTTCTGAACAAGTCTCTTCTGTGGCCTCTAAACATCGATGCTTTCCTCTTTTCCTTAGATGTTTCCTGCAAAAGAAAAATTACTCCATTTTATCTTCTGTTTTATAGTTTGCGTAAAGGAAAAGAGTAAATGAAAAATAAAGTCTAGTATGAAAGCTTCAGATCTTGTGTGTGTATAATCATGACATTCAAAGTGAACTGACTCTTCGAAAAATGAAAAGTAGTCATTCGTAAGATCATTAATTTCCTTTTACAGGCGCGCGCCTAATTCTGATTAAAGGACAACTTTCCCTTGAATGTTGTGCTGAGCAAGATTTCGCGTTTTGTCGTAGATCGTAGATCGCAGATTTGTATTATAGCATTGTGGTATCGCAATATCGGATCATCACAGATCGCAGATTGTGGATTAGAGATCGCAAATCGCAAATCGCACATCACGGATATTAGTCATTGCGTCTTACTTTATGCGGTTGCTGCGATATGCGATGTCGCACATCGGCCGTCGGGGATTTCTTAAGCCTCTCCCATTAAGAGCGCTTATGGTAAATGCGATGCGATGAGTTTAGCATCGCTTCTTTGTGGTTTGATACGCTTATAAAAAGAAGTGTTTCCTTTGCTTTGTTGTGATAAGATTCCAAGGACAAACAAAAATATTCAAGGGGAACTTGATGAATTTTTTACTAAGGGTCCCCATTTGCTTGGTGTTGTCTCTAATACCAAACAAAGGAGGGGGGTTGTTGGTGACCACAACAATGGCGATTCATTGGGAAGAATCAGTTA
This sequence comes from Pinus taeda, assembly GCA_000404065.3. Lineage (NCBI taxonomy): Eukaryota > Viridiplantae > Streptophyta > Pinopsida > Pinales > Pinaceae > Pinus > Pinus taeda. Next base: position 266,491 of record APFE030260205.1, read on the forward strand.
TTTCTGACTTTCTATTGAAATTCAACTTCCGAAACAGAAAAATTTTCGTCAGTCTAAACTTTGTTATGGACAGATAGAGTACGTTTGTCTTATCCTATCAATGATACTTTATTTCAACCTTTCTGCATTCCATTCGTTTGTTTCCTATGGTTTAGCCCTTGTATTTACACCAGCCATTAATTGGTCCTTTTTAAAGATAAAATGAGGTCATCTCTGCTATGCTGGTCATTTAAAATATGCTCATTTATCGTAGGTAGAGCCTCTGTTGCCCGCAGGCGTCCATAGCCTCGACAGGGTTACCTGTTACCCAGCAATGATCCTTTATCCTGCTTAAAGCTATCTACAACTTTTTCAGAGAGAAAACCATTTTTATACTTTTTCTTTTTTATTCTCCAAAGAACAATGTCTTGGTTTGATGGCCAATTTATGACACAATCATTCACTTGATTTACATTTTTGCTGAACAAGCTGGCTCGTGATGAGACCCCTTGTCTTTTGATTGCAACAATCTTAAGTCGTTGCCCTGTTTTGGTAGACAGTATTGGCAAGGTCAGCAAGTTATAATATCTGTGATCATGATAAGCCGGCTCGTGATGAGACCTCTTATTCTTTGAGATACATATTGCTTTCTCGGATTACTTCTCTGAATGCTACGATTTCCTTTAGCAGGGAGGAACCCATTGTTTTTCCTTAAGAAAGTTCTGGACGATAATAATAGAGTTCGAAAAATAGCAGTTTTACAGAGAGTGCTCATTTTATAATTGATACCTTTCATTGTGCTGATATAAAACAAGTTTTTTGCCAATGGTTGCTTTCATAAATTTTTTTTGAAGTCAGAACTAGTATCATATCTAGAGTAAAGTTGGACTTTATTTGTCAATAATAAAGATTAGATTCTCGAATTTTTTTTACTGTTTGTACAAGTGAAATAAAAACAAGATCTGACAGAGGATCTGGTGTCCAATTTAATGCGAATTCCCGTAGTAATCATCTACAACTGGTTTTATTTCTAAGAAAGAAGAACAAAAAGCTATCCTACAAAAATTAGAAGAGTTATCTTCTATGGAAAGTATATTTTCAGGATTTGTCCGTTAACAGGCAAGGAATCCTTCCTACCTGCTAAATCCTGCAACACAAACATTGACGGGCCTATGACTTCTACAATCTGAAGGGGACCAAGCCACATTTTCTGGAACTTTGTATGTTTGCCTTTCTCTTCGTGAGCCTTATCCCATTTCAAGACTAGATCTCCCATCTGAAAGTTTTTTCTGGTTATTATGCTTGATTCAAAAGAGGATTTTATTAGTGCTTGGTGATGAGCACGGGTTTTCTTAGCTTGCTCTCGTTGTTCTTCCAATTTAATTATTCCCATCTGTCTTAGTTGTAAGGAGGAAGTAGATACTTCATCGATGTACTATACTAAAGACAAGGAAGGAATCATTAAATGTTTTGGAAGAACCACTTCCTTCCCATAAACTAAGTTAAAGGGAGAAGTGCCGATTAAAGCCTTCTTCGTTATTCTATCTGCCTATAAAGCGTTTACCAAGGTCTTGTGCCAATTCTTCTGGCTTTGGTCAACTGTCCTTTTAATAATCCTAATTAGTTTTTATTTGTTGATTCAGCCAATCCGTTTCCTTGCGGATAGTAGTTGGACGAATATTTTAGTTTAAACCCTCTTTTAAGTGCAAAATCAGTCATTGCATTTCCAAAAAAGTAAGAAGCATTATCAAAAATTAATGCTGATGGCAATCCAAGTCTAGTGATTATAAATTGATCAATGAATTCAATGATATTTTCAGAATTAGCTGTCTTGAGAGGTACTGCTTCTACCATTTAGTGAAATAATCAGTTGTCGTGAGGATATACCTATGCTGCTTAGAGGAGTGAGGAACGATCTCACCTATTATGTCCAAGCCCCATTGACTGAATGGTTGCTGAATGTTTACCGGCTGTAGTGGCATGGACGATTTCCTTTGTCTCCCTGCAGTAGTTTGGCAGATTTGGCATCTCCTTGTTGAACAGTGTGGGCCAATAATACCCTGCTCGTAAGATCTTGTGTGCGGTGGCATCTCCAGCATAATGTCCACCTGCAGGTCCATCATGGAGTTCCTGCAAAACCTTTTTGGATTCAGTTTTCTCGAGACACCTAAGAAGCACAGAATCATAATTTCTTTTAATCAAAACATCATCTATGAGCTGATATTGTTTAGCCTTTAATCTCAGGGCCCTTTTCTTAGTGTGATCTAGGTGAGCTGGAGCATACCTGTTTTTGAGATAATAAATGGTGTCAGTGTATAAATATTCTATATCGTTTAGGCTTACCTCATACGTTTGTACTTCCTCAAACGAGCTTTTAGGAATATGCGATGCTCCAGCTAACATTTTGCAGAAGCCTTGGCCTCTCACAATGCTTGCTAGTTTGATTTCAAGGTCGTATTCCTGTAAAGCAGTGATCCAATTCGCTCTTTTTCACCCACATCTTTTTGTATTAAAAGATTTCTTACCGCTGGAAACGGTACTATGACCTTGGTATGGGTTTTAAGTAAGAAAGTTCTGAAATACTTGATTGCTTTGAAAACGGCATATGCCTGTTTCTCTATGTCTAAATAATTGAGTTCAGCCCCTTGTAAATTAGAGCTAAAGAATGCGATTGGAGCTTCCACTTTCTCTTGATTCGCTTGAGTTAGGATCGTGGCATATGATTTTTCTAAGGCGAATGTGTATAAGATAAAAGATTCTTAAAAATTCGGGGTTGCTAAAGACGGAGCATTAATAATAGCCTGTTTGATTAGATTGAACGCTTCATGTTCGTCCAGACCCCATTTGAAATTTGAATTCTTTTTTATCATGGTTTGCAAAGGAGAAACAATTCTTGAA
>APFE030260213.1:0-17430 GCA_000404065.3 Pinus taeda
CGATTTATTTAAATTGAAACATTCCAAATTTATACCTTCTGTTATATTTTGAACTTGAAGTTGATTTTAATGTCGAAATTATTTTGAACTTGAAGCTGATTTTAAAGTCGAAATGAAACATCACCCAAAAAAATTCTTTATAAATCATCTTATTTCTAAATTTGTAAACAACGTGGAAATCATTAATACATAATACGAAAAACAAAAAAAATAAAATAATACATCACAAAATAGAGAATTATTTTGAATGACATGTAAATTATGACGTTTATCTAGTTTTGTATAGACGGTGATTTTTTATTTTGTTAAGGCACTCCTTGATGTGAAGTCACAAGTTTAATTCGTGATATATTGGACATGATAAAGATCTAATCCAACTAAACTTAAAAAAAAAAAACATGAAAACTATGACAATAAAAATGAGTAAAATAAACCTTTATAACGTCTTTAAAAAAAAGCCAAATGCATTAATGGTATCAAAATGTGTTAATATACCTATTAAAAAGCAAACACATACAAATTTATCAAACCATAATGATTCTCCATTCAATCATTAGTAAAAGTAATTAAAATTTCATTTAGCTGCTAATATAGCTACAATGTACATTTTATCCCTTATAATTATCAAAACATATAAAACCGTTGCCATGGAGTTACGCGTACACTATATTCTTCAAACTGCTAGATGAATACATAAAGTCTATAACAGTTAAACACCAGATCGATTGTAGAAAGGAAGATCTGAGAAGGTGGTCCTACAACTTGTTCCTGATGCTCGCCTAATTTTCGATCACAAACTTCACAACTTGTCAAAAGATCAAACTGTAATTTAAGAATTTAATTTTAAAAATTGAAATGTGTTGCAATTTTGCACACCTCAAACAGATTTCACACCATTTTATACACATGCAAATGGATTCTAGATTCAAATAATCTACACCTGTGAAAATATTCGGAAAACATCTCACTGCAAACATGTTAGGGCATGACAATCACCAATCAAGGCGTTATAGTTTTGGTGGCGATCTGGGCTTTATTTATCGGGATTGCCTGATTGCACCCAATGCCATTCCTATATAATCCAAATCCACATCCACATGCATCGTCATTCTCCATGGTGTCCTTGCCGTGTTCATCCCAGGCCTAATCGTGGTCCTCACTGTTGTTTAGAATTTGTTAGGTTAATATTCTAGCAGCTCTATGATACAACAGCTTGGCAATCTGGCAGCTCGGAATCAATGTAATACAATAGAATCAACTTTGAAGCAAATATAAGAAGGGAGACGTTAGGTAACTACTTTGGGAGGGTGGATGAAAGAGAGATAATGGGTTAGAGGGAAGAATGTGGTTAAACGGATCATCACATAACTATTGAGAGATAAGGATGGGTGGTGAAATGCTGAAGAGAGTGAGAAAGGGAGAATAACATTGAATTTAGTTTATATAATTGAAAATTAAAGAGGAGAAATACATAGAATTATCTTTTGAGATAAATCTCAACCTTTTATATTAGAGGATTATGAATGTTTGGTGAAAGTGCGATTCCAACTATTCACTCAATTTTTTTGAAAAGAAATTGAAATTATGGAAGGCCCATTTTAATATAGGGACCAATATCAACCTTGCATACTTGAGGAATATGAAGAATGTTCAGTGGAAGTGTGATTCCAACTATTCACTTAATCTTTTAAAAACAAAATTGAAATTGTAGAAGTCCCATTTTAATATAGGGATGAGCATCAACTTTGCATACTTGAGGATTATGAAGAATGTTCAATAGAGGTGTGATTCCAACTATTCACTTAATTTTTTAAAACAAAATTGAAATTCTAGAAGTCTTATTTTAATATAGGGATGAGTATCGTGGAATTGAAATTGTGAAAGACTCATTTTAATATAGGGATGAATATTGAGGAATTAAATAACTAGTAAATGTGGATAGGCATCAATATATGAAAACATCAAAACATGTCACATTATCACATTACCAAGATTATCATAAAATAACTAAATTATAATTTTGTTTTAAGTTATTATTAATTATAAAAATTATTAATATATGAATTAAACATATCTATACATTTAAAGAAACATGTAATAAGATTCTCAACCATGGAGGTTCAACGTTACTTAACCATGAAGATTCTTGATTTATAAATAGGCTTGGTTACAATACCATAGTCTATCAATTACACATGCCAAAAATACCATAATTCATTTCATATGGCACTTGTTTATATGACATTTTTTTTAATTAATCAATTTAACTAAATAGGAAAAAGACATAACTAATTCCAAATAAGTCTTAACATTGATGTGACTATTACTAAATATATTCTAAAATATTGAAGTCAAATTCTTACCATCTACTTAATAATTATTGATAATTAAATTAAAATTGTGGAAATCTTATTCTAAAATAAACATCGACATAACTACATTATTGGAAAAAGTAAAAAGTTAAATGTTTAAATTTGTTTTAGAAAAAAATCCCAAGTAGTTTTCTCCAAAATAAAAATAAAAATAAAAGAAACAAATGAAATTGTAAATTTTATTATGTTTGTCTATGACATACTTCAAATATTCAATTGATGGACACGATAAGCTAGTAGGATAAATTTAAGACTTATATTAAATAATAGTCAACTATGATCAAATTTGGTAAACCATAATTAATATGTTAAAATCACAATCATGATGCCCGGTTATAGTTTACTATAATCAACTAAGATCAAACATACACAATATCAACACCTTAAATATAACTTCGCTATAATCAACTAAAATTAAAACATAAACAATATAAACAACTTAAATATATATAGTCATAATCAACTATACTAAAAAAAAAACCCAATGAACATTTCATTAATAAATGTAATTGATACTTCATATATATATATATTGAATAGTGTATAAAAAGTATAAATTGAAATAAATCAACTTTAATCAACCACATATCACTAATAAATGTAATTGATACTTCATACATATATTGAATAGTGTATAAAAAGTGACATTGAAAATAAATCAACTTTAATCAACGACATACTAATATGAGCGTGCTAACTTTTAACATTCAAGCCAAATCAACCCACCATTCCAATTAGGGCGATGGCAGTCTTGAATTTGAAATTGGTTCTGTCAAGTACTCTCTGTTTGATAGGAATATCGATCCTCATTACTTCAACATTACTTCAATCGTGCCTCTTCATAGGTTGGGATTCCTTGCCATGTGGCTAATTCCCTTGTTTCATAATGCTATATGATCATTATTAGGGCGGTGTTATATAATTGTGCAGGTACATTATATTTGGATGAATATTTTAAATGTTAATTTTATTATCTATATTTGAATGAATATTTTGTTTTTTTTTTGCTGAAGCAAGAGTCGTACCTTCCATTTAAATTAACCAAAAAGGATTAATTACATAAATTACAACCACTCAAAAGAAACAGGGGACATAGAATTAACTAACCCATCCAGGGTATGGGGTAGTAAGCTAAAGGCAAAACAATTGTGCCCTGTGCTCACCCCCTAACTATAAGTCCTTCAAAGTATAGAAGTAATTTGATCCGTTACAACGGAGTGAAAAAAGGCGTACAAGTTGGAACTAAAACCGAAGCCGTAAAGGAATTTTAAACCAAAATATTTAGATTTCGAGTCTGAAAAGGGGAATAAACATTGCGTATGTGATCCGCCCAAAATTCATTGATACCCGCCATGAAGCTAAACAAGCATCGATGATAACAATGAGGCATAACTCTAACCCGAACCCACCAACATGCATAATGATCCTGGGTCGTTGATCCGCATTGCAAGATCCAATAGTTGATAAGCATATTGGATGGAAAAAAAGCCTAGAGAATACCCGCTCGATGAGGGCGACATTCTCTCTCCTACTAGAGCCACATGTTGCACGTTGAGTGGCATTGAGCTCAATTCTGTGAAAGCACTTCCGGAGTTGAGAGCTTCCGATGAGCCGAAAACCACCTTGAGGGTGGTATTGAGATTAAAGGTTATCATGAGGAAGGTTTCGAGTCCGTTGAGGAAGCAAAGACTCTGACCTGAACCCATCAATCTGCAATTTGAATCTTCACTCTTGATCCTCAGCCATTTGACCCAATGGATGAGAGGAATCTCCATTTGAAGAAAAACATGAGGGATTCCTGCCGTCCGAGCACCCGAAAACCTGTGTAGACCAACCACGCTGGTTCATTGTATCCATAGCCAATAGTTATATACCTATGGTGGGTTTCTATTGTTCCTTCTAACTGAAGACTCTTCACCCCCTCTTCCCACTGAGTAAAACTGAGTTGATCTGTGTTAGGAGAAAGTTTGAAACAATCCTCAAGCTACAAATCATCTCCCACCCAAGAACTCTATGTCTGAGCTGTTATGGACTGGTAAAGCTAACAAAGGCCTGCACGTTGTTTTCAAAATTACCTCTGGAAACCCACTTCATGTTGATTGTGTATCTACAAAACCCAAACTCTGCTACTGCTAACATTTTCTGTTCTGATGTATCTCTCGATCCTCATTCGCCTAGTTGAGATAGTCATCCCTCAATCTACCATATGGAACCTCTTGCCATATGTACTTATTACTGCTTTTAGTGCAAAGAGCACCTTTATTGGCAAGTATGTTCGCCAATTTATTGGCCGTCCTGCGCACATGTGTGAAAATTAAGGTTCTCATGTTCTGAAGGTGGAGATGGATTTTTTGATAGACCTGAAGAAGCCTCCAGTGTCTCAAGACCTTTTCTGGATCCGAACCACAACAGATTCTCTTAACCAAGTTGATGATCAACTCAGAAACTACTTCAATTATGATATTCTGAAGATTGTCATTCTTCAGGATTTCTAAAAATTGTTCTAGTGTCATTAGCTCTGCCATATTGTTGGTGGCTCTTCCCAAATTGAAATGAAAAATGTATTGTATACAGCACTTTTCATCCCTTATCACACCACCATAACTAGCCATAATCAGATTTCCTTTTGAGGCTCCATCTATGTTACATTTCATAAATCCCTGAGGGGGAGGATGCCAGAAATCTTTATCAGTGACCAGTTGCTTTATCAACCTGTTCTTGCCCTGAGGAATAAGCCCCTGCATACCCGACTAAAGAAGTATCTGCACATCAACATTTGAAGGGAGATTTGTAGGGGGTGTTTGCATTACAATTCCTACCGTCTCCTTGAGCTGTCTTAAAATTTGTTCCATGATGCTCTGGGAGAAACTTTTTTTATTTTTGAAAATTCTATTGTTGCGTTCTTTAAAGGCGTCCCATATTAGGAAGCTTGGAGTTAAAGCCCAAGCTTTGTTTATCGTTTCATAATCAGAGAAGTTTCTCCTCCAGTTGCTTATGGGATTTTCTAATTATTTAAGTTTATGTCTATAAAGTAAGAACCATCCAACTACATTTTATTTTTTACTTTTTACTTCCATATTTTAAAATTTAAAAATTATTTATTTTTTTATTTTATTTTTAAATTATATAATAAGTATAATTGATTTACTTGTGGTAATATTAATATAGATTTTTTTTAATAAAATTATATCAAGAATCATCAAAATAATTTGTAGTAATCTATGAAATACATTGGGTTTATATAAGGAACGGCATATTATTTTTAAAATATAAGAAATAAAATTTAAATAATAAAACATTATAATCTCAAGTTTTGATTTAATTTATTCACTTATCACAAATGTTAAATGTTATTATTGATAGCATTTTGCAAATATAAAACTGTATCTGCATAATTGGATCTAGCTAGAAAACAATGAACAAAACTTATAAGTAAGGAAGAAATAAAATTGATAAAGAAAAGAATCAATGGATTCTATTGATGCATAGAAAAGAAAATTATGAGAGAATACAATTCCATGTGAACTTATATAGTGTTGAATTTATGTTGATTGTAGATTTTAGGAATATCTTGAGAGGGGTCAAATAATTGGCCTCTCTCGTGATCATCAAATTCTGTGATATTCCTTGAGTATACAATCCACATAAAAATCCCATGCCCCTAATATAGTAGTGAGTCTAATAGAAAATCAAGAGAGATATGGACATGCGCTACACATAGTCCTAGTTAACTTGCCATACAATTAGTTAATTATCTCATACAAGTGTAAATAATGCTAATTAACTGAAACCCAATAATGTGTAAGTATCTCCAATAGGAAAAGCCCTTGCCAATGGGCCACAATATTCTCTACATATAATATATATAGGAGGTCGTACAACATAACTAATGTTTTTTCGATTGCAAAATTAGAAATACTCAGAGAACAAAAGTACTTCTATGAAAATTCCATTATGAATTACCGCAATCTTCTAAAACATCCATTTTTTTTATCGACCATCAATGTCCATCGACCTTCTTTGTCCACATTACCACTCAAGATCCATCCCATCTCTGTCTGTCTCTGTCCACATTCCAACTCAAGACCCTCTTTCTTCACCATACTACTGCTACCCGCCTCCTCGGTGATGTTGTCCCGAGAGAAATATACCAGGATATTGCTCTAGGACTAGGAAATTAATGATCTTCTCAGTCCTCAAAATTTGGTTTGCTCGATTAGGGGTAGACAACATTCAACTCAATTAAGTGCAAGCTGAAAAATGTTAGAAATTTTAATTACTCCTGCATGAAGAGTTGGTTAAAAATAGAGAGTCAGTTAACTAAGCATCGAGTAAAGTCGAGTTAAGTGATAGACGAATTTAGTGTGTGGTTGCATCTCAAGTTATTTTAGGCGAGTCGCTAGTCGAAAATGTTTAAATACCCTTCACCGGGTTCATTGTAAGAATCAAGTTTTGTGGGATCAATAGAAGAGCAACAACTCCTCTGATTTTTTTTGTGTTAATTATTGTGTTTCTCCTCTTTGCTTTCCCAACAAATTGATATAAGAGCGAGGTTACAAAGAATCACGGAGAGCGGATCAATAGTAATCTGTGAGAGAGAAGAGAAAAATATTTGTTCCTCTTATTTGAACCACCTTAAAGTGGTATTCAAGGCGTTATAACGCTAGTGGGCCTAGCAAAGAAAGAGTCGCGTTACAGGTTAAGTCTTTATCACTTTCCGAAAGCAGGCGGATTAACTTTGGTTTTTGTAGCGCTAGAGCACTAACGCGAGCTTAATCGGGCGTTAGCACGCGGCCTCACCACCCTTCACCCGCCTTAGCAAAACTGGTTTAAAAAGTCAAAAGAGGTTTGAAAAGGTCGAGTGCGTCATGCAATAAAGTTTTATTGAAGGGTTTAAAATATTCGAAAGGCTTTGAAAAAGTTTTTTGTTATAACGATGCATGTCTCCCCATATTAACGTATTGTTCATTAAAGGGCTTAAAAATGTTTGGGCTTGGTTATAAAGGTTTTGGTTTATGAGCATACATATATGTTTTTTTTGGGAGAGTTTTGAATGGATTTCAAAAATATTTTTTTTTAATGGTCGGAAATATTGAGGAATTATGAAAAGGTTTTTTTTTTAAAGATGAAAGTGTTATTTAATTGAAAGTATAGTTTTTATTGGAAAGGTTTTTGAGATATATTTTTTTAAAAAAGAAAAAGAAAAAGAAAAAAAATCAAAGTGGTTTTATTGAAAAGTGAGATTAAAGCTTTTCAAAAAAAAATTATCTGTAAATATTTTGGTGTTTGTTCAAGTATGATAATTTTTTGGGTGAAGATTATGCTTTATGGGAGCGCATATTTAAAATCATATTTTCTTTTAGGGCAATATGGAAGATACCCTCACACAATCACGAAAGAAACTATAAAATAGAGGAAAAACCGTAGTCATGGGTCGCAAAGCGCAACTGAAGCATATTAAGAAAATAAATCGAAAAGAAGAGGCAAAGATCATTGCCATGATTAGAGAGGTTCACGTTGCAACAGAGGAACTAAGAAGTCTAGCAAAAGACAAAGAAGAAATTGAGGGTGATTGGTGTAGCTTTGATCTACTACCACTTCCTATGTTTACAAGTAAATAGTTTTATCATTGGGTTATCAAGACGTTAACTTTTTTTCGAGCTAAAGAGCTAATTGAGTACGAGTCTAATAACCCATATGATGAAGTATGCTATGTTTTAGCATTGAATTTTATAAAAGAAGCATTGGATGATAAATCTATGTGTAAGATAGCAAAAACTACTATTTCTAAGGAAGCGTGGAAAATCTTAGAAGAAGAATTTGGTGCAAAGGGGAGTGACATGCAACAACAGGTTATGTCACAAGCAAAGAAGTCAACCATCGATGTGAGATTAGATAAGCAAGACTCTGAGAGGAAAACAAATCTTGGAGAATCCCACTCAAAACTAGATGATGGTTGTCAAGACCATAAAATTGAAACCAATTAAGAAAGCATGCATATGGATGAAGAAGATGCAACAAAGATTGTAAAGAGAGAAGTTGAAGACTATTTGTGTGAAGCAAAGCAAGATAATATAAATACTCAAAGACTCCACTGTAATGTGGATGGATGGTGAATCTCACTGTAATGAAACACGTGTGGATGATGGCTGCAAAGTGAGATGTGAATTGGTGTAACCAACAGTAGTTGATGGATTTGAGGAAGTTGAAATTGTCAATGAAATTGAAAATGAACACAAGCATGCTCTAATATCCCACCATAGTGCGGATTAACATTACGTTGATGATATGTGTGGTTTCTTTTTTGAAACAGGGATTGATTGTGGCAATATGGTAAGCGCAATGTTTGATGAAGCATTGAAGGTTGAAGTTGTCACTGTAGCAGCAAGATATGAAGCAGTTGGAACTGCTCATGAAGCAATATGTCATCTAGCAGTAGTTGATGATCAAGAACAAGATAAAGTGATTGAATAATTTTTTATAAGAATGTCCACTGACCACATAATAGTGGAAGATATTTTGAGTGAAGTTGAAAAGAAGGCAGAGAAGGAAGATCTAACGGAATAGCATAATAAATATGTTTTTAACATTGTTTTTGAATATGAAGGTGTTCAAAATAGCACGGGAGTATAACTTGAAAACAAGGTTGTTAATAAATTTGATGCATATTTACAGCTCATTGAAGAATGAATTCAGAAACAAATATAACAAATTGATGCAAGTCTTAAAGAAACAGCTGGAATAAAAGGATTGAATGAAATGGTGAATAGTGATCTCAAGTGTGCAGATTACAGGAAAAAAGCAGCAATACCTGATGACGAAAGTGAAAAGAATGATATAAAAGACAAAGATGAATGCATTGAAACCATTTTCAACAATGGAGTCAAGAAGAGATAAGATTTTGCTATCAAGAAATATGGCAGATAGAAACTCAGGAATATGGCGTGCAAGAAGCAAAGCAAAGAAGACAGTTTAAAGATGCAATGTTGTGGCAGCAGTCCATGGTTGAACGAATATTTGAAGAGGAAAGTGTAGCAGACAAGATCAGATTGTTTTTTGGCACAAATTCAAGAAAAGTCAAAGAAAAATTGTAACAACAACAAGTAAAGGAATATGGAGCTTAAACAAGAACCCGCAACATAGAATGAAGCAATTTCGAGGGTTTAAAATTTGGAAGAAGAGAAAAAAAAATGCAAAATTGTGAAAGTTTTGAGTCATTGTAAGCTTAGGTGAGACATATACCAGCAGACATGTTTTAGTGATAATTGAGTCAATTTCTATTGTAAGCCTAACAAGTATAGTTGAGTCATGTTGAGTCATACGATCATAATTAAGGGGGAGTGTTAGAAATTGTAATCACTCCCACATGAGGAGTTGGCTAAAATTAGAGAGTCAGTTAACTGAGCGTTGAGTCAAGTAGAGTTAAGTGATAGACAAGTTTATTATGTGGTTGCATGTCAAGTTATTTTAGACGATTCGCTAGTCGAAAAGGTTTAAATACCCTTCACCCGGTTCATTATAAGAATCAAGTTTTGTGTGATCAATAAAAGAGAAACAAATACAATAGTTTTTGTGTTAATTATTGTATTTCTCCACTCTACCTTTCCAACAAAAAAACACATAGAATCATGAACAAAATGAATGGAAAAAGGCTCACCAAAATGCACTTACATCTTGCTGAAACTTGCCATACTAACTCTCGCAACATATTGCACTTGTAAAGAGGAAAATGTACATCTTAACATGCAAAGGCGACGCATGCCTTCAGACCTCATGTCCCTCAAGGAATATGGTAGGTTCTCATTATTCCATAACCTAATGCCCCGTAAATGTAAGGTTGATGCGGCTTGAGAATCACATTAATCAACTTGAAAGCTTAAATTTCTATCTTTTAAACGATATTAAATTAAAATAATACAAAGAGCAAATATGCATACCTGGGATTGCCAAAATTAACCTATATTGTAAGAGAAAAGCCTTAGTGGGTTACGCATTGGGAACAAGCTAAATTCTTCTACGCAAATATGTACTCCCAATTGTCTAAGTTGACCGTGCATCGTAATCGATGGACAAATATTATTGTTTCGGATGATATAAAGCAAGAAAACAAAACAGTGAAGAAAGGTAAGCATCCACAGGATAGAAAAATATTATTGTTTCAGATGATATAAAGCAAGAAAACAAAACAATGAAGAAAGGTAAGCATCACAGGGGATATTGAACACTGTTATTATTAGGCTAAAACAAGGCTTACTGGATATTTATTTATTTATTTTTATTTTATTTATTTTTTCTCTTCTGTACTCAATTTTATCGTCTGATGTGCCATCAAAAATGTCCACAGGGGGTTGTATTTCCTGTTTCGTGTCATTGTGAAAGTCCATGAGGCATTTTTGATGGAGAGTTTCAAGATAGTCCCCAATTCTATTGTTGCCATACAATTATTCCAACACTCAAATCACTAATTCCTTTTCTTATCCAACTAAGAAAAAACGAATGTCCAAGAATACCTCCTTCTCTTCGGGGTCCAGGGCTTCGTAACTCACTCTTAACGACTTTATTATTTCATATGCCAGAGTTGAAGACAAATTTTCCAACTGGAACTTCTAGTACTCTTTGCTACGGTGACCAACAAAGAGTCCTCCCAAAACTTTCAATGAAAAAGGTAGTCCCCAACAAATTTTCAAGAACCCTTCGACTAAATCTTTGAATCCTTCAGATGGTATATGTTGAGAAAAATCATGTCGACAAAATATCTCTCTGGCATGCCTTTTACGCAATGACTTTATATCATAAACTACAGTTTTTGTAGAAGACCACATGAGTACTTCCTTGTCATGAGATATGATTGTAAGATTTTTGAGATACACAGATCTAGATCTGCAAAACAATAAACAATCTTGCAAGAGAAGGAAGGAAGCGAGCAAGAATTGAGAAAAGAATGAAAAATAAATTCTACAATATTAGTTTTAGAATAAATGCATAAAAGCAACTAAGTTAAGCTTAGTTGTACATGCAATAACTAAAGCTAACTAAAGCTAAGTTTGCTTTATCTTATGTTAATGTGTACATGTGCCACATGCAAGCAATAAGTTAACTGGAGCTAATCTAGGTGCATGTACACCAACACAGCTAGTCTAAGTGCATGTACACCAACACCCCCCCTTAAGCATAAATTAGGTGAGTGTAATGCAAAATGAATGAGTCCCGGCAACACGACCATTTTAGGTACCCATATACAATGCATAAAAAAGTAGGAAAGAGGGAAAACCCAGTGGGAAGAAAACCCCCCCTCAAAATATAATGCAAAAGTAGAGAAAAGACAATTGCTAGGCATTCGTGTCCTTCACCCCGAGACGATCTTGCAGGAATCGAAACTTCTGCTCAGTGAAAGTCTTGGTGAAGATGTCAGCAATTTGCTCGGAACTAGGACAGTACTGAAGATCGATGATCCCATCATGAATGAGTTCTCTAATGAAGTGCATGTGGATATCGATGTGTTTGGTACGCTTCCGCTGCACTGGATCTCTGCAAAACTTTAGCGTACTTTGATTATCGCACCAGATGACAGTTGGATGATGGACACTAATCCCAAGCTCAGATAGGAAATGTTGTAGCCAAATTGCCTGAATAGTGGCATTGAATGCTCCTCTATACTCGGCCTCTGCTGAGGATAAAGCAATGGCAACCTGCTTCTTACTTGACCAACAAATTGGGCCGGATCCCAAACTAAGTACATAACCGGAAGTAGACTTGCGATCAATGGTGTCGCCAGCCCAGTCTGAATCTGTGAACCTGATGAGATTCAAAGAACAATTGGCTACATAATGAATCCCATAGGTGATTGTCCCCTGGACATATCGAAGGATGCGCTTTGCAGTGTTCCAGTGTAACTCATGTGGCTCCTGCATGTATCTGGAAACTGCTCCGACAGCATAAGAGAGATCAGGATGGGAGTGAGTGAGATAAAGAAGACTTCCCACAAGCTGGCGATACAATGTGCAATCAACCAATGGTGTGTCTTTTCCATTCTCAAGCTTTATCCCTGATAAGAAAGGTGTGGCTGCTAGCTTGCAGTCACTCATGTGAAATCGCGCCAAAAGATCTCTGGCATATTTTGGTTGAGAAATGGTAATGCCAGAATCACGCTGATGGATCTCTAGTCCAAGGAAGAAATTTAGCAAGCCCATGTCAGTCATAGAAAACCGCTTATGCAATGCAGTTTTGATGTTAGTAATGACAGAAGCTGAACTACCTGTTATCAAAAGATCATCTACGTAGAGTACTATGATCAACAATGAGTCAATTTTCTTCAAAAAATAAACATTGGAATCAGATTTGCAGCGTACAAAATTTTGAGATAACAAATAAGAATCCATCTTCGCATACCATGCTCTAGGTGCCTGCTTGAGGCCATAGAGAGACTTCTTTAGTTTGCATACCAGAGATGAATTTTGCATGTATCCCGATGGCTGGTCCATGTAGATTTCCTCCTCGAGATCACCATGAAGAAAGGCATTCTTCACATCCATATGATGCACCTCCCATCCTCTTTCTGCTGCAATGAAGAGAGCTAGCCGAATGGAATCCATTTTTGCCACTGGAGCAAAAGTCTCATCATAGTCAACACGATGTACTTGCTGAAAACCTTTTGCTACCAATCATGCCTTATATCGACTAACTTGGCCATTTGATGCTTTCTTGGTCCGGTAAACCCACTTGCATCTCACAAGTTTGCGATTTGAAGGTAGCGGAACCAAATCCCAAGTCTGGTTCTCAATGAGAGAGTTATATTCCTCATCCATGGCGGCTTCCCATTTAGGATGCCCATTTGCTTCTGCATAAGTTTGTGGATCAGATCCATGCATCATATAAGCATGCATGGGCATGGATGGCTCCATAGCTAAGAGTGCTTGCGAATCTTCCTCAAACAGAGGGATAGAGGCAAGATCATCAAGGATATCACTCATGCTGTGCCATTTTTGTGTTGAAGGTGGTCGAGAATCTTCCAAACTACGTGCAGAAGTATGATCTCGATGTTCAACAACTGGTGGTCTAACAGGGGTCACAGGAAGAGACTCATCGTCATCAGAATGCTAGTCTGAAGTTTCATCTGTATACTCATCAATGAGTGGTGATGGAAACTTGGTAACAAGTTCATCTACTGGTGCATGCGAAATATCTTCGTCAAACTTTACACTCCTTTCAATAAAGAGCTCTTCAATGTGGATATCAAGCAATCTGTACCCTTTGACTTCATCAGAATATCCAACAAACATGCATGCTTTGCTTTGAGGCTCCAAAGCCTTTCTCTTCTCTGGAGGAATGTGGGCCCGTACTCGAGATCCAAAAATGCGGAAATGACTAACTTCAGGTTGCATGCCAGTCCAAGCCTCAAAAGGTGTTTTTCCAGTAACAGATTTATGAGGAGATCTGTTCTGGATGTATGAGGCACAATTAATAGCTTCGGCCCACAATTTTGACGGAAGAGATCTTGCATGCAACATGCAATTAGCCATCTCTTTTCAAAGATCGATTTTTCCTTTCAGCCACGGGAAGACCATTTTGCTGTGGAGTGTAAGAACTGTATGCTGGGCAAATGTATTGTCTGCCTTCATCACAAAAGATTCTTGATATCTTTTGTTGACATATTCCGTCCCAGTTATCTGTGCAGAGTATCTTGAATGCGTTTTCCAGACTGATTTTCCGCATGCGCTTTTGAAAATCTTTTAGATGTTGAAAAAACTTCAGAACGAAGTTACAAGAAGTAAACCCAAGTGAATCTCGTGTAATCATCTATAAATGACAACACAATATCTTGCTTTGCTCATTGAAAAGCATCAGAAAATGGACCCATGAGATCACTGTGTACAAGTTCCAAAGGTGAAAGAGGCTCTCCATGCATGGCCCCTTCTCGAAATTTTTCTGTGGATGCTTTCCAAGAGCACATCCATTACAACCCATCTGAAAAATTCATGGTGGGCAATCCTTTGACCATCCCTTGCTTACTAAGCTGTTGCATATATCTGAAATTCAAGTGCCCAAATCTCTTGTGCCAAATCCTACTTTCTTCATTTGCATGCGTAAGTAGCAAAATAGAATCTGATTGAGGAACAAAATCAGAAAATGTATACAAACGAGATTGATCATTTACCTTGCCAGATGCAATCTTCAAATTGGTTTGCATGTCATAAATTCTCACGGAATCTGGGGTAAATTCCACTTTCCTTCCGCTGTCTGTGTGTGTCATCTGATACACTGAGAGAAGATTCACAAAAAGCCTTGGAATATGCAAGACATTTTCAAAACTTCCATCTTCGAATTGCACTCTTTCTTGTCCAGTTACTGCAACTGCAGAATTGTCCCCCATGAGAATGGGAGGACCTGAGTATGCATGTAGAGAAGAAAAGGATTCCTTTGAAGAAGCCATATGATGTGAAGCTCCTGAATCGATGATCCATTCTTGTGGTGCAGAATGAAGAGCAACCAAAGCATGCCCGTTACCTCTTGGATCTGGTGCTTTTTCTCCAGACTTCTTCTTAGCATTCTCAGGAATGTGGTCTCCAAGATTGTGTTGCTGGAGTGTCTGCACCATAAATCTATAGTCTCTTCATGCATGCAGATTCAGAGAAAACCACGGTGGCAATATTGCACATTGATTGCCCCTTTCGTTCCTTTTTGCTTTTCCCTTTGAGCCAGATATCCATCAGGGGGTTTTGGGATGTCCTCCCTTTCTTGGATCAGCGATCCTTCTTCCCTTTTCCCGTTCTGATGGTCTTTGGAATTTGCCTTTCCTTTTGCATGCACAGTAAGTGCATGCGCTTTGGAATTTTTAAGTGTGCCCATTTTGATGAGCTTATCTTGCTTATGCATCAAAGACTGAATAAAAGAATCCAGTGAGGGCATCTTCCAAGCTGCACCAGTTGCAGATCTGACTATGTGGAATGTAGAGACGAATACTACATACTCTAGGCCAAGTTTTGATAAAATGGAAAGAATCAACTGATTTTCTTGCTTGGATTTGTCGATCCCGCATCCTTTCAGCTGAACCAATAAGGCTTTATACCTTGTGAAAAAATCGTGAATGTTCTCAAAGTTTCTCGGATCTAATGAGTTTAACTCATTTTCGAGAATGTGACCTTGCATTTCATCCTGTTTTCCAAACAATCCTTCCAAAATTTTCCATACTTCATTTGGAGTTGAACATGATTCAACATCAAATAGCAGTTCCGGAGAAATAGATAAACATAGGATGCCGAAGGCCTCGTCCATGCGATTGAAATATCTTGTTTTCTCCATTGCCGATGTTGGTTCAACTTCCGTTTCCATGGTTATTCGAAATACGCCTCTACTTCTGAGATGAAGTTGAATCTTTGGCTTCCATTCGAAATAATTATTATGGAGTGAGAATTGCCGATTGTGGAAACTCCAATTGAGACTCCATTCTTTGTTGTTGCTTCAATCTTCTGAACCTGGAAATAAAATTGCTTGTGCACTGATTACAAATCCCTGTGCTCTGATACGATGTAAGATTTTTGAGATACACTGATCTAGATCTGCAAAACAATAAACAAGTTTGCAAGAGAAGGAAGGAAGCGAGCAAGAATTGAGAAAAGAATGAAAAGTTTTCAATTCTACAATATTAGTTTTTAGAATAAATACATAAAAGCAACTAAGTTAAGCTTAGTTGTATATGCAATAACTAAAGCTAAGTGTGATTTATCTTATGTTAATGTGTACATGTGCCACATGCAAGCAATAAGTTAACTGGAGCTAATCTAGGTGCATGTACACCAACACAGCTAGTCTAAATGCATGTACACCAACACAGCTAGTCTAAGTGCATGTACACCAACAACCTATGATATATAAAGTTCTTTGGCTTCGAAGAATCCAAAAACATTGAGAGCTCGGAGACGATGGAAGAATTTAACGAGGAAGATATATGGGGCGCTGCTCTTGATGCAGAGACCAAGCGGGAGGTCTTTCAGGAGGATGGGTGTAACGGTTTGGAAGAGAATATAGTGGTAAAGGAAGGGTTGAAGCAGATTTCTAAATCTCATGGAGGGAATAATAAGAGGAGAAAGCACTGTTCTTCTGCTCCTGTGAATATCCCTGAGCTGTGTGAGATGATATGGGAAGAGAGGAAGGACATTGGTAACTTCAGGAAAAAAATGCATGGAATGATATCTGATAGTGGTAACAGTAGCGATGACGAGAATGGAGATTTTGATGGGAATACGATTCCACCCCATGAACTCATTGCCATGCACCTCCGCCGGAACGAAATAACTCCGTTGTCAGAATTTGAAGGCGTTGGGAACACTCTTAAAAGCAGAGATGCGATCTGGACGATGACAGGTTTTATTGCTAAAAGTCTCCCTTTTTAATGGACATTGGAAAATCTGTACGCTTCTTTCTTCTTGTTGAGGAAAACACATGGCATGTTTTTAGCACTACTACAAATTGAGTTGTATGGGCGTTGTGTAGCGATGCCACAGTTTTCTCTCGAGCGGTAATCTATGTTTTTTATTTATTTTGCAAAACAAATAAATAAATGTAAATTAGATTACCTTCCTGAGATTTTTTGCAAAATAAATAAAAAAAACCTTTTTGATTTAGAAGTTTTTCAATAAAGATTCTGAAAATAGAAATTGATTTAACACTCTCGGGAAAAAGACCCTTAAAATACCAAAAATTCTATGTTTTTATAACGGTAACCTGAACTTCCAAATATTTCAACTAGATTTTTCCAAAACATGAGGTACACGTAATTAGACTTGTCTGTTATAAATAAATTAAACAATTAAAAAGTGGCTTACTACACATTCGTAAATACAAATACAACCTCAATGATGTCTTCATCGAAAGTTGCAAAAACAATAATTCAATCTCACATTTACCACGTATATGATTATGTAAATCATTATAAAAGAAATTTCATTCAGAATTTTAATTTTATGTTTCAAGCCTTCATATGTAATGCAGTATTTATTTTTACTATAAAACTTGTTAATATTACTGACTATGGCATTTTATCTGCCTCAAATAAAACTTT
>APFE030260214.1:4212-40861 GCA_000404065.3 Pinus taeda
AAGAAAAGGATGCAGCTTCTCTACTAATGACATTATACAAAGAGCTCATCCAAACTCAGGAAAAGCTGCAGGAGTCAGAAGCCACATTAGAAGCAGCATTGTAGCAAAAGGAGGCAGGGAAAACCTCACAGCCACCTCCAGAAACAATAAACCTTGAGGAAACCACTCAAGACACTGCCCCTCCCAGCCAACAAGTGCAACAAGCAGCCCCAGACACTTCAGCACCAACTACCTCAGCACCAACAACAGAGCAGGCTGAAAGCCTGGACATGCAGAAGCTGAGGAAAGAAATTAAGGTCTTGGAGTCCCAGATGTCTGAGCTGAGCCAAGCCCAGGACAATCTGGCAAAAATAAATGAAAAATATGACAAATCAAAACAGAATGTGGCTGAGAGAGAGAGGGAGGTAAAGGCCCTCAAGAAAAGGATTGCTGAGCTAGAAAAAGAGCTCACACTGGAAAAAGTTACATCAGAGCTTAAAAGGGTCATCTGGGGCAATATTGGCCAGTCTATAACAGACCAGTGGGAGTATATTGAGGCCATACATGAGAAAATAGCGCTCATTGGGAGAGCGCGCAAAGAGATACAAAGGGCAAGGGCATCTCTAGGCAGTATGCTTGAGATTGCCACTAGGATGATAGACGTGCTAAACTACAGGACAAGCTCCCAGCTAATAAAAATGGGAATTGGAAACAGGACAGAGACCATCTCACTAATCAGAAGAGTCCTGACATTAAGAAACCTGATTCAGACCCTGGAAAGAAGAACCCAGGACATGCAAGCAGATATTAGTAAATTCCAGAACAGGTTTAGGGCATTACAGGACAGGGGGCTTCCTAGCCCATTGGATCCATCAGGGAAGTTACTCTCACATGAGAAATATGCTAAGAGAGTAAACAATTTTGCAGCAACTCAGATTTCAGAGGCAGCCAGTGCATCAACAGAAGCAGGAACAGTAACAGGGCAGATCCTCTTTAATAGAGTAGAAAATTTATTTTTTATTAGGAGTGAAATTACACATTTATTTGATGAGCCCCCTCTTTTTTATAAATATACAGAGGCTGATGAGAGCATGGGGTCAATTTTGAAACATCAGTTGCCTTCATCAGAGGTATGGGAAGAGTTGATACGATTACTGTTGAACCAAAGTCAGTAATTGTGATTTTGCCTTTTGGAAATATTTTGAATCTCATACACAGCAGGACAAAGACACATCAGAAGGGACGCAGAAAGAGGCTGAGCCAACTCAGCACAGGTATTCGGTCACCACAGCAGCATCAGCAGTCACAGGTGACAGGGCCAAGAAGACACAAGAAGTTACAGCTGCATAGACACGTCACTCAGCAGTTATATCAAAACACTCAACCGACTCCGTGAGCCCCGAAGGTCAAGATTGTTCTGACAGGAGTTAAGAGCCTTTATAGTTCATTAAAGATTGCAATAACTTTTCATCTGCAATCTCTGAACGAGTTAGTTGAGATATTTTCCCTCTCAGATGACTCAATGCCTGAGATATTTTGTAATAGAATTCTATATATTCCCCCTCGCATTTTTTAGCAGGGGTTGGACTCTGGATGTAAGAAATCTCTTGATATCTATTTTGTACCTCTTCTATTGTAAATCTTCAGACAACTAATACAAAGGATGATGGGATTTCCAAAGCGTTGTGTCTCTTGATGTCTTGCTGGTGTATGGCTGAATGTTGCAGGATTCCTGTGTATTTCGTGGCTCAGTAAGTTTTCTTGTTGCTCTCTGTTATATGTTTGTTATCTTTCATATATCATTCATGTTCTCCATGTATTAAAATATCTAAATAACAAGGAAAAAGAATAGTCTCAGGATTTAATCACAGATTACCCTAAGCTCAATCTAAGCTATTATCAATGTTTTCTTCAGTTATGGTAATGAAAGTGTAATTCTTAATTGCTACCTTTCACACTATATCATCACAGAGATCTATTATTTCAGGAATTTAGGTATTGCTCCTAAGTAATAGATCCCTTTCTCACATCCCAGCTAAGTGAAGAATTCTTAATTGCTCTTCACTAGTTGATTCACACTTCACCCTCACCATTTACAGTTTGTTTTATGAAATATATACAGGCCCTGTAATTCCAGCTGCACTAAACCAGGATCTCAAGGAAACAACAGCCACAGACCCCATTTCCCAATGGATTAATTTACCTGCAGAGAACACCTCAAGACTATCAGAAAACATCCTCCCAACCAAACAGAAGACAAACAAACCTTTACTTCATAGCTAGCCTAAAAACTCCACAAGAACAGTGACAAACCTTACAGAGAGAGCCCTCTCTGATTACAGCTGGGCTAGAAGCTGTAGTCCAAAGATTGGTTAGTGGTTACCCCAGCCGTATTCCCTTGGGAGTCATAGGGAACAACTTGGGTGTTAACATGATGATCAAGCTGAACAATTTGTTTTCAAACCCAGGAGAACCATAACAAGAAAGTTCAAACAGGTACAGGACGTGTCACCAGGGGCAGATGAAACAGGGGAGGAGACACGGTCTCATGGAAGAAAGGATAAAGGCAAAAAAGTTGCCACTCAAAAAGAAGGCAGTGTGGAAAACTTGAAAAGAAGATTGGAATCTTCCAACTTTGAGATTGCTAGACTAAAGAAAGCTACTAGGAAATTTGCAGCTAAGGAGGCTTATTTTAACCAAATGCAGGCTCGATGGGAGGACCAAACTTTTCAAATTCCTGAAGTGGTTGATTTTAATGTTCAATTCCATAGCTAGACTACTCCTGAAATAAAAGAAGCTCAATTTATCAGAAAAGTCAATATAAACCTCAGGTCTGGGATCAAAGTACTAAAAAACAAGTTGAAGACTTAAAGATTCAATTGGACCAGCAAAAATGATCTCCATAAAGAAAACCCACTTCAAAAGGATATATTTCAAAGTTTTGATAGTTTTGCTTGGTATAATCTTTCCAAACATTCCCGTTCAATTTTTGAAGGTCCTGAGACAGTTGCAAGAATGTTTTAACAACAAAGTGCTCAAATAGCAAAGTTTTGGGTTGAAACTGTGATTTTTGAAACAACTCAGCAGTTTCGTAGTGCGCTACGAAACTGCTGAAGCTAAACAATCCAATATCAATCAATCGATTTTGAAACATAAGCGGGAAAAATTTTGAAAGGGGAATATATACAAGGCATCATCTGAAGCTTCAACATTCAACCAAGTTTAGACGGGTGGAGAAAATATGGATTCAAATCCAACTTTAAATTTTTGTCATAAAGTGAGCACATTTACCACAGTTCAAAATATGTCAAAATAGCTTGAAAGAGTTTTTTCCTTTAAACATAAAGGAGGTGGACAACACATCAAGGACGTGGCCATTTGTTACATTTTGGATAATCAAAGATGAAGGACATGCTTCTATGGATTCAAAAATTGTAAGGCAAACTAAAGACCGATAAGCAAGGGTAGTTTCCTATGTTTCAGGACAATGGAGAAGATGTGGCATGGAAGACCAACATGGATCCTTGAACATCCATCACAACCAAACTGAAAAGGGACCAGATTTCAAAGAACGAGAACCATTGTAACGAAGGCTATTATTAGCATAACATGGTGTTAGAATCCTACTTGATTTAGATCTCTAGAAAGTCTAGTTGAAGTTTGTTACATTTAATAGGCAGTTAAAAGTTGAATAGGTGTCATTAGAAGTAGATTTCGAGTTCCCCTCATGCTTGAGGAGGAATCTCAAGCAGGTAGAAGAGCTCTATAAATAGGAGAAAGAGCTATGTACAAAGGGTTGGAAGTTTATGTAAAAAAAGCTCTGTTGTTAAGCTTATGTAAAGACTCTGTTTCTTTTGGTAAAACAGTATTGGCTTCTGCTGCTCAAGAATCATAGAGACTTCAATGTATGGATTCCTCTTGTTATCTTTTCATGTTGTCTACAGTATTATCAGTATTTGATTACTTATAAATCACTTGCAGTGTTCTAATTTCCTTCATATACTCATAGGCTGTCCTGTTGTGTTTGGTGTACTCTGTTTATATTGAAATTTGAATGCCTTGATTTCATTACAAAGCCAATTCTACTGTTAATGATAAATGACATATGACTCCATAAGCGCAATGGATGCTTGTTAATTTTTATTTCACCAGCCTCATTCCTATTTGTTTCACAAAGAGTTAGCCATCTTAATCATAATCATAAAACCTTTAATCCTTTGAGAGAGCCCTCTGAGGCTAAGGAGGCTAAGCCTTAGCTAAAAGATTGGTTTGAGACAGTTACTTGAAGTCTTCCTGGTCTGCAGCCTTCCAGAGCTTGATTTTGAGATAACATTTTGGTGCGTCTGCTGGGATTCTGAAGATTATTCATTCACAAAAACAAGAGACTGAACTTCTGAAGGTAGTAGGAGCTTAGGATATTTTTCGAGGCTGCATTCTACCTTGGTGACTCCATACAATTTCAAAGTTAAAAAGGTGGCTTCAAGAGGGAGATATACACGGAGCAATCCTGATCCAGATCCACCTACTCCTATGGACAATACAAACACCATTTCAAGGAGCAGACAAAGATTTCCTGAAACACCAGGTACTCCATCTTTTTCACAATCTTTGCTCCCTGAATTTTGAAGAAGTCCTGAAGATAAAATTGTAGATGATAAAATTCATGAGGTGTTGTTGAGGTTTGAGAATGAAGAAGAACTTATTGGAATTATTTTAGATTTACAAAAAAGAGGTATTGATACTTCATCCTTAATGTCACAAAAAGATAAGGAGGAATTTTGGGAGGTTGTTACTTCAAAATTACTGTTAGAAGAGGAAGATTTAAACCAACTCAAAGAGCTTGATCCTTTTGAAGTCTTACTCAAGTCTAAAACTGGTCTACCCCTTCCAAATTGGAGTAACTTTGTCAGTGGTTTGCAAAGTCCAAATAGTCCTTTTCGTACCAGCACTTTATCCTCTGCCTTTGCTAGTCCTAGTAGTTCTCAAACACTAGGAAATCTACCTCATATCAGTTTTAGTTCCACTGTTCATACAGTACCTATCATCATTTCTCCTCCATTCATTATGGCCGTACCTGCTAGGTATGCTCCACTAGCCCTCCCTGCTGTTTTACATGACCTTCCTAGCAAATATGCTGCCAGAATTCCAACATGGGGTGGAGATGAAGACATTACAGGAGAAGAACATGTAGACAGATTCAATGATTTTGCTGACAGAGAGGAAGTTGATGATGAAGATGTAAAACTAAGATTGTTTGCTCAAACTTTCATTGGAGAGGTTAGAAAATGGTTCAAGGCTCTTAGAGCTGGAAGTATTCACAGTTGGGCAGAGTTCGAAGATAGTTTTCTAAGGAAATGGGGAAACAGAACCAACCTTGTCCAAGCTCTTACTGAATACAACAATCTTAGAAGAGCTCCTGATGAAACTGTCCAAAACTTCTCCAAGAGGTTTAATAAAATATGCAATTATATTCCAGCTCATTTGAAACCTCTTGGGGCCTTAGCACAGCTAAGATATGCCGAAGCATTTGACTCTGACTTTTCCCTCTTACTCAGAGAAATGGATTTTGCTACTCTTGCTGACATGCAAAATGATGCAATTAAAGTGGAGGTGAACATGATTGCTGCTAAGAAATCAAAGAAGGCAAAGGCTAAACTGAAAGAAGAAGAGAAACCTTCTACATCTACTCCAGAAGATAAGTTTGAAACAATGATGAAGACCATGGAAAAATTGATGGATCGTTTGGCTCTTGGGAATACCTTTGCTCCTCCAGCATAGCAGGAACCTCAATTTAGGAATCCTCAGTTTAGAAGACCTCAAATTCAACAAAGGCCAAGAGAGAACAAAAATCAACAGCCAGATCCTCCAGTAAGACCTCCTTTCCAACAAAATTTGGTGGATGAAGAAGATGAACCCGAAATTCCTGAGGAGTCAATCCATTGTCTTGATGAAGAAGTGTCAGGGATTTTCTTGACTAAGGAAGAACATGATGAGTCCAGTATGACTAAAACTGGAGAAGAGCCTTCAGACTATTTAAAGGGCTATCAACATGATATTTTTGAGATGTAAAAGCAATACAATCTCAGGAATAGAAACATACCTATCATAGCAAGCAAAGCACAGCTCAAGAAGGATGCTTCAAAGGCAGTTGAAGATAAGAAGGACAACTCAAAGGTTGCTGAAGGTAAGAATAATTCTCCACCTGGCAAAAAGGATATTCAATCTCCATCACCTACTAAAAAAATTGAAAAAACTGTTTCTGTTTTTAACCTTGAGAATGAAATTGCGAAAATCAAGATGTCAGTTCCCTTTACTGAAATCCTCAAGGTAGACAAATACATAAATAATATTGTTGAAATGCTTAATTCACAACCCAGAGTAGCTGATATCTTAAATGTAAAAGAAGATAATCCTATTATGTGCTTGGGTCCAAGGCTTGAATATGAAAAGAATGAAGAATTCCCTCCTTTCTACATAAGCATTAGTATTCATGACATGACTTTACATAATGCTATGCTAGATTCAGTGGCATATCATAATCTCATGCCCAAGGTGATCATGGAAAGACTGGGATTAGAGGTAACTAGACCATATAAGGATTTATTTTCCTTTGATTCAAAAAGAGTTCAATGCATTGGTTTGATTAAAGATGTTGTTGTGGGTCTCACACAAATTCCAGCAAAAACAATTGTCATGGACATTGTTGTAGCTGATATTCCACCCAAGTTTGGGATGCTTCTTTCAAGATCTTGGGCAGAAAAAATCAAGGGCACAATGCAGATGGACCTTACCTATGCTACTATCCCTGTTTTTGGTGAGCAAAGAAGATTGTATCGGGAGACTAGAATGGCTTATATGGTAAGCAGCAAGGATAAACCTCAAAACTTTCCCATTTATTCATGTGACACTGGTCTCAGACCAGCCATCCTTTTCAATGAGTCAGCTGAAGAGGAGTCAGAAGATAAGATTTCAGAAAATCAGTGCCAAGGAGACCAGCAAAAAGATGAAAATGACACAGGAGGATGGTGGTCATTATATTTTGATGGATCAACAGGAAAAGAGGGGGCAGGAGATGGAATTTGGATCACAAGTCCCGATAAAGAAAGTAATTTTCTCTCCTACAAATTGAAGTTTGATTGCACTAACAATATGGCCGAGTATGAATCTCTGATTTTGGGATTAGAAGCTTTGTTAAAATTTAAAGCTAGAAATATTGATGTTTGTGGAGATTATGAATTAGTAATAAAACAAGTGGAAGTTTCTTACCAAACAAAGGATGTAAGGATGAGGGCATATAGAAATTTAGTGTTGGATATTTTGGAAAAGTTTCAGGCTCATACTTTCAGTATCAAAACCAGAGACCAAAACTCTATTGCAGACTCTCTTACTGTTTCAGCCAACCTTTTTATTATTCCTACACACTCTTCTGAAAAATATGAGGTGGAAGTTCGTCACAGACCAGTTATACCAGATAACATCATTAATTGGCAGGTCTTTGAGGATGATCAACAAGTGAGAAATTTCATTGAGTTAAAGGAAGAATTTCAGATCACTCAAATGGATCAGCAAAATATGTTTTTGGAATCAAAAGAAAAGCCTGAAGTCTTACAATTTAAAAACAACTTGATTCCAAAAGGTCTCATTCCCCTTGAGAAATTGTTCGATCAAAATGACGTATTCAAAGCACCAAAATTGCAAACTGATGAAGAAGAAGTAGAAAGATGCAATTTAGGAGATTCACTGGTACCTAAGATGGTCAAGATTTCAAAATTCCTTTCAGCTGATATGAAGACTAAATATGTTGAGATGACGAAAAGGTTCATTGATGTCTTTGCATGAAGTTATGCTGACTTGAAACAGTATGATTCATCAATTATACAACATACCATTCTTATTAAGGAGAATGAAAAGCCTTTCAAATAGAAGTTAAGAAGAATTAATCCTCTTCTTATGCCATTAATTGAAAAGGAAGTGAAAAAACTCTTTGATGCTAAGATTATTGTTCCAATCAGATTCTCAAATTGGCTTGCTAATTTAGTCCCAGTCAGGAAAAAGAATGGAGAGATCAGGATTTGTATAGACTTCAGAAATCTGAATAAAGCTTCATTGAAAGATAATTATCCTCTTCCCAAAATGGATTTGATTTTGCAAAATATTGTTGGTTCACAAAGGATGTCTATGCTTGATGGTTTCTTAGGGTACAATCAGATTCTTGTTCATCCAGATGATTAAGAGAAAACGGCCTTCACAACACCATGGGGAACGTTCATGTATGCCAAGATGCCATTTGGTCTCATGAATGCAGGAGCCACTTTCCAAAGAGCAATGGATATTGCTTTTGCTGAAGAAAAAGACAAATTAGTGGTGGTTTATCTTGATGACATCACAGTTTTTTCAAAGAGAGAAGAAGATCATTTGAAACACCTTGAAAGAGTTCTGCTGAAGTGTAGAAGGTTTGGTATTTCTCTTAATCCAACCAAAAGTATTTTTAATTTAACCTCTGGCAAACTTCTTGGTCATATTATTTCTGAAGAAGGAATTAGGATTGATCCTAATAGAGTTAGTGCAATTCAAAAGCTAGATTTTCCAAGAAGTAGGAAAGAGATTCAATCCTTCCTTGGAAAAGTTAACTTTGTTAGAAGATTCATTCCTAACTTTGCTGAAGTTGTCAAGAGTATAACAAAGATGTTAAAAAAGGGAGTGGATTTCAAGTGGACAGTTGAAGCAAAGAAATCATTTGAGGAGATCAAAAAGGCACTCACACAAGCACCAATACTTATCAGCCCAGATTTTACCAAAGAATTCCTTATTTTTACATTTTATTTTGAAGACACAATTGCTGGAGTTCTGCTGCAAAAGGGAAGTCAAGGTACTGAACAACCTATTTATTTCTTTAGCAAGACATTAGCAAATGCTGAACTGAAATATAACATCTTAGAGAAGCAAGCCTATGCCTTGGTGAAAGCAATAAAGGATTTCAGAATTTATGTTTTGCATTCTCACATTGTTGCCTACATTCCAAGTGCTGTTATAAAGGATATTCTTACACAGGATGATCCAGATGGAAAAAGGGGCAATTGGATAGCAAAATTGTTAGAGTATGACATTGAGATTAAGCCCACAAAGTTGGTAAAGGGTCAAGGCTTAGCCAAGCTGCTGACACAATCAAATTTGGACTGTCTTGATATTAACTCGAGTACAAAGATCTCAGAAATTTCTGAAAATGAAGAGGAATTGGTCCAAATAAATGAAAAATTCTTGCTGTCAGAATGGTACAAGGAGGTAGCATTTGTTTTGCAACACAATAAAGCCCCTACTAATCTTTCAAAATCCAAAGTTCGATTTGTCAAGCTAAAATCTTTAATATATTTTGTGTATGACCAAAATTTGTTTTGGAAAGATGCAGGAGGAATATTGTTGAATTGCCTCATTGAAGAAGAAGCCGATAAAGTAATTGATGAATTTCATAAGGGTGATTGTGGAGGACATCACTATTAGAAAGCCACTGCAAACAAGATCTTGAGGGCTGGCTACTTTTGGCCAACTATGTTCAGAGATATCTATAAAAAGGTAGCCACATGTCATGAATGTCAAGTATCTGAAGGAAAGATGAAGCTTATGCCACTACCCTTGGTTCCTATATATGTTGAAGTGCCTTTCCAACAATGGGGATTAGGTTTTATAGGGGAAATCCATCCTCCTTCATCAGGTCAGCACCGTTGGATTCTCACAGCCACTGATTACTTTACAAAATGGATAGAAGTGGTACCAACAAGGCAAGCAAATGATTCAGTTATTATTGCTTTCTTAGAAAATAATATATTATCAAAATTTGGTTGTCCAATGAAGATTATAACTGACAATGCTCAAGCTTTTAAGTCCAAGAAGATGATTAATTTTTTCCATCAGTATCACATTTCTCTTGGACATTCCATTTCTTATTATCCACAAGGAAATGGCCTTGCTGAATCATCAAACAAGAGCCTTGTAAGAATCATCAAGAAGCTGCTACAAGAAAATAAGAAATCTTGGCATTTGAAATTAAAGTATGCTTTGTGGGTTGACCAGATTTGTACAAAGAGATCCATTGGAACATCACCATATGAGCTAGTATACGGTGCTGAAGCCATATTTCCAACATCCCTTGGAGTGCCTGTGATGAAGTTGATTCAAGGATTAGAGGAGGAACCAAATGCTGTACAAAGAAGAATCAATCAGCTTATAGCCTTGCAGGAGAAAAGAAATGATGTGTTTGACAATCATCAACAAAATCAGAACAGAATCAAGAGAGCATCTGATAAAAAGATCAAAGAAGTTACATTTCAGATCCATGATAAAGTATTGAAATGGGAAGCTAGAATTGAAGAGAAAGGTAAGCATGGTAAATTTGAAAATTTGTGGAAAGGGCCATATCAAATTTCTGCTTTTCATGGAAATAATACTTACATTCTGCAAGAGATTGATGGAAAGCCATATACTGGAGGACCTGTCAATGGCAGGTTCTTAAAGCATTATTATTTATCAAATTCTGCCAATTTCTCACAACATTGTATATACCCGTTTTAGCAGTTTTTCTTTTGTTGCAAATAATGACAAGCTGAACAGAAAGCTCAAGCCCAAGGTGAAGGCCCAAGAAGCTGGAAAGGGATGCTCGTCAAGCAAATCTATGTTTTCTTAAAATGGATAAAGCACTGGACCTGCGAGTTCTTAGTGTACTACAAGAGCACACTATCCCAAGGGGAGCCACTGTTATCACTTAAGAAATCTAACGCCAAAATATCTTATACTA
Organism: Pinus taeda; assembly: GCA_000404065.3. Lineage (NCBI taxonomy): Eukaryota > Viridiplantae > Streptophyta > Pinopsida > Pinales > Pinaceae > Pinus > Pinus taeda. The sequence goes on from APFE030260214.1 coordinate 14,981, forward strand.
GCTTAATGAAAAAGGTCAGTGTTAGTCTAATTTTTTTTTCGTTTTTCCTCAGAGTCTGACTCTCAGGAGGTCGTAAATCAAGCATGCATTCTCATCTATCATTGGTCACCCTCATTCACCACCAATCATAGCCATGTGTCAGTTTGTTTCAAAAATAATTATGTGCCACAAAGCCTTTCTAGGTGATTGCGTAGCGCATGTAACCTTTCTGAAGTGTTTTCGTAGCGCATTAACCCTATTTAGCAGTTTCGCAGCGCAAAATCCCATTAGGTGTTTTCGCAGCGCGATACGTTATTAGGTGATTTCGCAGTGCATAATTCAAAATGTACACTGACCACGCTGCGAAATCATAGATTCGTGCATTCCGCAGCGAATCTTTCCCAGATGTCAAATCTGTTAAGTTAATCTATGGCTGCATCATTCTTTGTCAGTTCTTGTACTCCACATATCACGTCCAACCACCTATCTCCATTATTACAACCATTAGGTACGTTGATACACACGGAATACAAGTTCCAAGGAAAGCCACCTATGCACAAGTTTTAATGATGATTGTAAGCCTTGCATGAGTAACAAATCTACAAGATTTCAATTTAAAAAAAAAACATAATCTACAAGATTTCAATTTAAAAAAAAAAAGAAAAAACATTGTCATCAAGCGAGGCAGCAAATTAGGTGAGGCAGCAAATCAAGCGAGGCAGAAATTAAAGAGAGACAGAGTTTGTAGTTTGAACAACGCTAGCATTCCCTCCCTATAGGTCACTGAAACTTCATGGAGGGATCAATAGAAATGAAAGAACACAGATCAGGCAAATGTCTGAGAAATGAGCCTATAGGTTTGGATATAACATTGAAGAACAGAGAGGTTGAGAAGGAATTTAAACAAGCTGGATGTTGGAACTTTTGCAAGAAGCTACAAGGAGGTCATGCACAAGTGACTAAAGAATTTGCACTGAATTTTACAGGATTAAACTCAAAGGTTGGTATGATGGAATTGCAAGTCTCACTAGACATGATATCCACAGTTACAGAGATTCCAAGAGGGCAAGAAAATTGGTTCAAGAATTTCAAATTTGACATGAACCCATGCAAAGAGTTTTTAAAGAAGGATTTCGTTAACTCGGATTTTAGCAAGTCTGTTCCTAGGAGCTATGTTAAAGAGTCCTACACACATTTGCTCACCTGTATATAGAAATACCTGACCTGTGAAGGAATATATAACAAGGTGTATTCGTACCATTTCAAACTTCTATTGGATTTTACGGGGAAGGCATCTATTGATCTACCTTTTTACTTATTCCGCAGTTTGAGTAAAATGTGTGACAAGGTGCAATTAAGAAAAGAGGATTGTGAGACTTCTTTGTTTCACCATGGCCTGATTAAGTTACTTGTTTTGCATGAACTTCAAAGGGTAGGCAGAGACTGGGACACATTTATATTCATGGCTTGTTTCAAGAGCAAGACCGGTCTCAGCCCTCTAGCTGCAAAAGATCTTTCAACAACAGGTCCTCAAGCAGAAACAAGAGCCAAGAGGTTTTCAAAGTTAAAGGCAAGAAAGCAAGTAAGGGAATCCACCAAGCCACTGATTATTCAGGATACACCCCAGCAGTCCCTTAAAGAGAAAATTCAGGATAAGGAAACTGTACATGAATCAAGCACAGGTGAAGGAGTTCAAAGAAGAAGAACGAGGAGCCAGGTGGCAAAATAAAAGGGTAAGTGAGTGGCTATTGAAGAAATTCCTGTTTCGAAGGGAGATTTAAATGATTTATTGCAAGCAATTGACATTGAGGAGTCCCCACTAGTTCAAGCTAATTTGATACAATCAGGAAAAGAGAAGGCTAAGAAGGTCAAAGCCTCAAAGAAACTTAAGTTTGATGATCAAGCTGAACAATTTGTTTTCAAACCCAGGAGACCCATAACAAGGAAGTTCAAATAGGTACAGGAGGTGTCACCAAGGGCAGATGAAACAAGGGAGGAGACACGACCTCATGAAAGAAAGGATACAGGCAAAACAGTTGCCACTCAAAAAGAAGGCAATGTGGAAAACTTGAAAAGAAGATTGGAATCTGCCAACTTTGAGATTGCTAGACTAAAGAAAGCTGCTAGGAAATTTGCAGCTAAGGAGGCTTATTTTAACCAAATGCAGGCTCGATGGGAGGACCAAACTTTTCAAATTCCTGAAGTGGTTGATTTTAATGTTCAATTCCGTAGCTGGACTACTCCTGCAATAAAAGAAGCTCAATTTATCAGAAAAGTCAATATAAACCTTAGGTCTGGGATCAAAGTATTGAAAAAACAAGTTGAAGACTTAAAGATTCAATTGGACCAGCAAAACGGATCTCCATAAAGAAAACCCACTTCAAGTAAGGATATATTTCAAATTTTTGATAGTTTTGCTTGGTATAATCTTTCCAAACATTCCCGTTCAATTTTTGAAGGTCTTGAGATAGTTGCAAGAATTTTTTAACAACAAAGTGCTCAAATAGCAAAGTTTTGGGTTGAAACTATGATTTTTGAAACAACTCAGCAGTTTCGTAGCGCACTACGAAACTGCTGAAGCTAAACAATCCAATATCAATCAACCGGGTTTGAAACATAAGCGAGAAATTTTGAAAGGGGAATATATACAAGGCATCATCTGAAGCTTCAACATTCAAACAAGTTTAGATAGGTGGAGAAAATATGGATTCGAATCCAACTTTAAATTTTTGTCATAAAGTGAGCACATTTACCACAATTCAAAATATGTCAAAACAGCTTGAAAGAGTTTTTTCCTTTAAACATAAAGGAGGTGGAAAACACATCAAGGACGTGGCCATTTGTTACATTTTGGATAATCAAAGATCAAGGACATGCTTCTGTGGATTTGAAAATTGTAAGGCAAACTAAAGACCGATAAGCAAGGGTAGTTTCCTATGTTTTAGGACAATGGAGAAGATGTGGCATGGAAGACCAACATGGAGCCTTGAACATCCATCACAACCAAATTGAAAAGGGACCAGATGTCAAAGAACGAGAACCATTGTAACCAAGGCTATTATTAGCATAACATGGTGTTAGAATCCTACTTGATTTAGATCTCTGGAAAGTCTAGTTGAAGTTTGTTACATTTAATAGGCAGTTAAAAGTTGAATAGGTGTCATTAGAGGTAGATTTCGAGTTCCCCTCATGCTTGAGGAGGAATCTCAAGCAGGTAGAAGAGCTCTATAAATAGGAGAAAGAGCTATGTACAAAGGGTTGGAAGTTTATGTAAAAAATCTATGTTGTTAAGCTTATGTAAAGACTTTGTTTCTTTTGGTAATACAGTATTGGCTTCTGCTGCTCAAGAATCATAGAGACTTCAATGTATGGATTCCTCTTGTTATCTTTTCATGTTGTCTACAGTATTATGAGTATTTGATTACTTAGAAATCACTTGCAATGTTCTAATTTCCTTCATATACTCATAGGCTGTCCTGTTGTGTTTGGTGTACTCTGTTTATATTGAAATCTGAATGCCTTGATTTCATTGCAAAGCCAATTCTACTGTTAATGATAAATGACATATGACTCCATAAGCGCAATGGATGCTTGTTAATTTTGATTTCACTAGCCTCATTCCTATTTGTTTCACAAAGTGTTAGCCATCTTAATCATAATCATAAAACCTTTAATCCTTTGAGAGAGCCCTCTCGGGCTAAGGAGGCTAAGCCTTAGCTAAAAGATTGGTTTGAAACAGTTACTTGAAGTCTTCCTGGTCTGCAGCCTTCTAGAGCATGATTTTGAGATATCAGTAGAAAAATGTTATTCCCAGGTGCCGAGAATTGATTTTCGTGATATTTTTTCTCCTGTTTCCAAGGTAGCTTTTATTAGATTACTTTTATTTGTTGATGTTGCTTTTTATTTTGAGGTAGAACAGATGGATGTGAAGACATTCCTTCACGGGGATCTAGAAGAAGAGATCTACATGAAGCAACCTAAAGGCTTTGTGGTGGAGGGTGAGAAAGAACTGGTATGAAAGTTAAAAAGGTCTTTGTATGGGTTAAAACAGTCACCATGAATGTGGTATTATAAATTTGATACATTTAAACGAGGACTTGGCTTCACCAAAAGAAAAGAAGATCATTGTGTATTTTAAATTGATTGATGACCATTTTATTTATCTGGTATTGTATGTTGATGATATGTTGCTAGTTGGAAATGGAAAAGAACCCTGTTTATCATTCAAAGACAAAGCACATTGATGTTCAATATCACTTTGTGAGGGATATGGTTGAGGAAAAAAAGGTGTTTCTAGTAAAGGTGGACACTTTGAAGAATATTGTGAATGCATTGACAAAGTCTGTGAACACTAAGAAGTTCTCTTGGTGTAGAGAAATAATGGGCATTGCAAGTCTGGACCAATGACTAAGATCTCCTGTGGCCCCCTATGGAAAGAAAACAAAAAGTGGGAGAATATTTGGTTGTGTTATATTATTTCCATGACTATATTAGGTGGGCAGACCTACTTATGGTTTTGTGCATGGATTTTGCACTTGGTGTTGGGCATGATGGTTTTCTATCCATGGTATTTTGTACATCCAGTCAAAGGAACTATGGTTATGTTCCAATCTAGGCTTAATGGATTGGGGTTTATGGATGCTTCAACATGTATATATATGTATTGTAACATTGAAAGGAACATAATGAAAAATCAATCTAGTAGTCCCAGTTTTGGGATCCAGGGGAAAAATATTTGTGTATATATGTTTTCTGTTTTATGCTCTTACCATTGTTTATTTTTTATTTTTTTTAGAATTCGTATGTAGCTAATTTATGTACGGGGTTAAAATCTACAGGAAGTCTCTTTTTAGTCATGTATATGTTCTCCTTAAATTTTATGGGTCTAGGACGAGTTTATTTGAGTTGTAAATATATAACTTAGTTTAACTGATTTATAGACAGTTAAACTAGTTCTAACTGTTTGTGGAACTAGTAGAGGTCTAGTATTGAGTTGGTGCATTGATGCATCCTCAGTGCTACTATAGCTAACTTGGGATTCACTCATCAAGAACTCATGCATGTCAGTTTAGAGAAAGACCCAGTTGAGATAGAGTGTATGGACAATGTACTATCAATTGCAGAGTGATCTGAGTTGTATAAATCATTCATGCAATTAGAAGAGGACCTAGATTTGGAATGTGTAGTTTTGGAAGAAGGAATTCCCAATTAAATATGGTCTATTTCTCACAGGAATTGTGCAAGGTAATAGGGGCTCAACAAGCAATAGAAATTGGCTAAGTGTTGGTCAGTACAGGCCTGTGAGGTAGAGAGTTCGTCATACTTGTGTGGAATTGTTCTTGTGAGAACAAGCTTTGTATTATCACTCATATTTTTTATTGATGAAATATATAGTTTGGGTTTTTAGAAATGGATTTCCACAGAGAAACAATTATGTTATGTTTCTTTGATTATCTTCCTCTTGTCGATTATTGTTTTCATCGAGCATTGGTTTACAATGTTTAAAAGAGTAGGGTAGATTCTTGTCTTTTGTTTTATTACATTACATGAGATATGAATCTACAAGAAAATCTACATGGTACCAGAGTTGAAGAAAGAATACTAGAAGATATTTCGAAGTTTTGAGTTTTAGGTTATAGGTGAAATTCGAATTTGCAATACATACTCCATGATTGACAGATGGCGTTATATGGTTTTCTTCTCGAGTATGCCTTGGAAGGAAACTCAAATTATATAGCCTAGAAGGACACAATGGAGGCTATTCTGGAGGATAATGGCTTGAAGGAATTCATTGATCAAGACATTCCTAACCCAACAACATCGTATGCATAGAATCTAGCCGAATGGATGAATTTTGTGGTGAAGGAGAAGTAAATAATCCTTGAGGGAGTTCGAGACCACATTATCTCAAGTCTCCATGGGAAGGAAAATCCATATGCTATGTGGAAAGAATTGATGAACCTATTCCAAAACAACAGTGACCATAGGAAGTTAGCACTGAAAGACAAACTTCAAAAAATCAAGATGGAGAAAGGTGAGAGCATTTCAAAATGCTTGACCAAGTTCACTCATTGTCGTGATGATCTTGGAAGTGTTGGAATAACCGTTTTTGAGAATTATATGGTGAGCCTAGCTATTCTAGGCCTTCCCCAGAGTTGGAATAGCTATCAGGAATGTTTCGATGGGAGGGAGAAGCTGCTAGATTGGGAACAAATATGGTCAGATTTGATGGAAGAGGAGATCAGAAAGAAGACCAAAGATGGTTCCTCATCAAAGAATGATGATGAGGAAAATTGTGCCTTAGCAATTAAGGCAAGCGAAGGGAAAGGGAAGGCATCCCATTCCAAATTGTATTCTTTCCATGCAGGTAAGAAGAAATACATGATGAAAGTTAAGTGCTTTCATTGTCACGAGATGGGCCATTTTGCTACAAATGCTCTTCTCAAGAAGTCTAAGAATAAGTCCTTAAGAGGAATGACGGGTGAGGCTTTGGTCTCTCAATTTGAATTGTACTTTACTCTAATTTCATGCATGGTGTCATCAATGATGGGTAGTGTATGGTACCTTGACAGTGGAGCTTCATTCCACATGACTGGTGACAAGGATTTGTTCAATGACCTAGAGGAGAAAGATCTCCAGATGCATATCGAGATGGCTGATGATAGGAGGTATAGTGCTACTAAATTGGGCATAGTTACTTTTCAGAGGGAGCATGGTGCCACTCTCACCTTGAGGGATATTATGTATATTCCATGTTGTAGAAGAACTTAGTATCGATCGTCATGCTTGAGGATAGAGGCTATGATGTGATATTCTTGAAAATAAAGGCTTTCCTTCAACATAGCCACAGGTCAAGTAAAGAAGATAGGGATTTGATTTAAGAATCTCTATAAGATGGAGGTAGGGGATTGTGCTGCTTTGAGAACGAAAGAAGAGAAGATGCAGAGTGGAGACATTGACAATTTGTGGCATAGAAAATTAGGCCACTTGCATCATGGGGCTTTGAAAATCATGCAGGATATCTATACTGGTCTTCCCAAAAGTATTCTAGAGAATTTGATACATGAAAGGTACGCTAGAGCATGGTATTTATATTTATATTTAGCTCTATAAATATGACCTTATTTCCTCATCTCCCAAACTTTATCCTTTGGATTGAGATTTAATTTAATAATACCTTTTCCTGGTTTCACTTCCTTTAGTGTTTTAATTTATTAGAATGAACATTAATTACCTTCAATATCATAATGTCAAGGGTTCCAAGTAGGTTGTTCCCTTCAAGAAGTTCCTCAAGAAGTTGTAAAGGTGGCATGCTTCTTTCCATTTAAACATTTATGACTAAAAAGGGTGGAATATGGGCACAACATTATAGGATAGTGTTAATTCCTAGGTTGTCCTCTATTGTTATAATAATTTTGTTGAGGATAAAGGATTCCACATTGATGCACACCCCTTAGAAAATACTTGTGAGTGATTAAATCTGCGGTCAATGCTCACAACATCATGATATTCAAGGAAAAGGTGTCACAATGTATTCAAGCCCAAGTCAATGCAGGGGAGCTAGAGGGTGGAATAATGAGTGTTTTCTCACCCCTCCCATGAAACTACAATTTATTTTGTACCGTACCATCACCCATGTGTGGGTCATTTAGCCAAGTAGATAACCTATAACTGCAAACACTAATGTGTCATCACTGATAATAGTAGTATATTTTGGGAAATTTTTTTCATTGATAATAGATAATGTCATGTCATTAATGTAAAAGGAGGTATGATGCCTTCGGATATCATTGAGAATTTGTTGAAACACCAATGATGTCAAAGGAGGTACAATGCCTTGAAAGATCAATGACCATTTGACACATCAATAATGTCAAAGGAGGTATGATAGCGTGAATATTATTAAACATTTTTTGAAGCTATGATGATCAAATGAGTATGAAAAAAGTATGGTTGGTTAGTCTTCTCTGAGAGTTTTCCAATCATATACTAAACTTGGTCAAACTCCTCCAGAATAAGAAGAAATTTCAGTTTGAACATGACACCCTAGAAATCATGATCATCTAGATATTACTCAACATTTATTAGAGTTATTGCAATAAAAAAAATTGTGAATGGATTGGTTGAACTCCCACTGATAAGGAGAAACATTGATTTAAAGTCAAGCATGTTTATAATGGAGTAAACGGGGTCAAACCCCAAATTATTTAACTAGTGTGCATATTTGTTGGTGGATCAAGTCGTTAGTACCTAACTCGAGTGATCAATAATAGAAGATGTTTGAAGTTACATAAACTTTAATTGGTAGGTTTTTTTGGTTGTGTTATGGTTCTACATCAAAAATGAAAGGGGTTCCACCCCATGCCACATTGAACATTAAACACATAATAGAATAACATATATTGGTTCAACACAACACCTGTGTGATGTGTTCAATGACATGCCTGTGTGATGTGGTGGGCCTGACATCACATTTGTGTAATGTGTCCAATGAAATACCTATGTGATATGGTAGGTGTGATGTATTACTTGGTTGAAGTGGAAGAACCCAAACATGTGGAAATCCCACTATGATACACTCTTGACATGGAATATGCTAACCTAGTTGATGTGATGAAAGTAGAGACGATTGATGTGGTGAACCCTACCACATGGTGTAAGAAGTGATGGTTGGCATGGTGAAACCAAACATGTGATGTATAGGGATGACTGACATGGTATAACCCTGACACATGGCACCTTAGTGACATGGACACGATGAATTTCAAACAAGCAATTTTTAGTGGCCAACACGAGTAATTTTGGGTGACATGTGGCACCACCTAAAGGGTGCCATGTGGTGAGAATGATATCATGGCTACATCAAAATCCAATTTCTCATCCAAAGATATTATCTTGGTCACATGGTGTGTTCACATAGAAAAGAAAAGAATAGCCCCAAATCGCCCAAGGTTCTCTTGTTCATGTTTTGGTAATATGGGTTGGCTCTACCATAATTATGGTAAAAAAATCATCATCGGCCTAATGGATGATTCATTTAAAACTTGTATATACCGTATCTCTATATGATTCGAAGTATTTATTAGCACTTACATGGCAACATATAGATGTGTGGCTTCATGGTTTGGACATTTTGTTGTAGCTATGGGGTCTAGTGATCAAGCTTGAGGCATGTTATATGGTTTATCGTTTGATAATTATTATATTTTAGGGTCTGATTATGTGAAAATAATGCATGGTGGTCACAATTTCAAGTTTGGTTGGTTGTTCTATGGTATCATGATCAATGAGGTATGTTTTTGTGGTCTATGGTTTGATAACGCATATATATATATATATTTCACAAGGCCTGACTATGTGAACATAGTGCATAGCTAAGTTGGTGTTGGGCTTAACTTCTCTACAATGGTCACGGGTTCAAGTCTGAGGTTAAAACATTTTTAGTGTTTGGAACTAGTCCATGAAAAGGGACTTTTGTAAAACATAAATAGTGCACTCCGATGAACTGATGGGGTACATTTTGTCGAGCCCACATTGAAAAGTTCATTTCTTAGATGACAGATCACAAAGGTACTTTTTGTAGACTTTTTAGAGTCATTTTATTGAATTGATAATTTTTATAAATATGTTTTTTGGGTCATTTTGAGGCCCATATTGATTTAAAAAAAATAGAAAATGGAAACAATTTTTTTGTGATCTGAAAGGGGGACATGAAAATCCATGAAGAATATTTTTTAGGAAAAGAGGCTATATTTCTTTTGTTGTTGTCAAATAACTCTAGTTATGAATAGCTTTAGTCTTATGATCATAATAAGAAATGAAGAAGATGCTACTCTTGATGATTAAGGAACATGTTGATGTTACATTGGGATAATCAAGTTTTTCAGGGGAATTTATTGTGTTAAAAGCTTGTGGATCCAATTTGAAAGATTGTGAAAATAAGTCCACTATGTGTTGGTGAAGGAGGTTGGTTCCTCAATCAAGTTGAGCCTACAACAAGTTAGTGCTTGGAGATTTCAGAGGTTGGTGCCTCAATCATGTTGGATCCGACAACAAGTTCATGCTTATAGATTTCAAAGATTTGTGCCTCAAAAAGGTTGGAACCTATAAAAAGTTGGTTCTTGCAAATTTTAGAGGTTGGTGCCTCAATCAAGTTGGATCATAAAACAATCTTGCATGTCTTTGGGGGTTGGTGCCTCTGACAAGTTGGTTCTTGCAAATTGATTTTGGGGATTAGTGCCTCCAATAGGTTGCCAATTGCAAATTAGTGTAATCAAAGATTGAAGAAGATAAGAATAATTTTGGTCTCTTCCTACACATATATTTGGTGTTAATGTGTATTGAAGTGATGATTGGTTTTATTGAATAAATTGGTTAAATTGGCCATTACATTGATTCACCGACCCCCGCAGTGGAATAATAATTGAAAAAAATGGTATCAGAGAAAGTTCCTTCAAGAACAATTAATCACCAGAAGATTGATCATAAAGAACATGGTCAATCCTAGATCTTTAGGTAAGGCTCCTTAGTTTGATGGAACAAACTATTCTTTCTGGAAAATAAGAATGAGAACCTACATTATATCTTTAGGTACTGGTGTATGGATGGCTATTAAGAATGGTTTCCAAGAGCATACAACTCCTCCCATCAATGCAACTAGTAAAGATCTATATACATTTAATAGAATGAAAAAAAATGGCATCCTAAGTGGTTTATCATATATTTAATCTATCAAAACGATGCATCACATGGTAGTCAAAGAATTGCAGGACAAGCTTAAATGCTGTTATGAAGGAGATGACACAATAAAGGAGGAAAAGTTGTAAACTTATAGATGTCATTTTGAGAGTTTGAAAATGGAAGAAGGTGAAAATATTGCCTCATATTTCCTTCAAGTAGATGGAATTGTTAACACAATCATATTTCTCAATGAAACATTCAAGGAAGATGATATTTTTCATAAAATAATTAATTTCTCTTCACTCTAGGTTAGATCTTAAAGTTTTAACCATTTAGGAACTATCTCACATTTAAAAGTTAAACATTGATACCCTTCATGGAACTCTTACTACATATGAACTATGGACCAAAAGCGAGAAGAAAAGACCCAGATAATTCCTTTTTAAGGAAGCCAATGAAGCAACCAAGCATGGGATTGAAGAAGACTCTAGACATGAATCAAACAAAGAAGAAGCCAAATTTGTAACAAAGCTAAAGAAGGGAACTAGAAAGCTCAAAGGAAAACTTCCATTTAAATATTTTGAACGTGGAAAAATTGGAAACTATGCTTCTAAATTTCCTTATGAAAAAGTAAATAATAGTGATGAAGGAGTAAAATTAAATTCTAATGATTATAAAAGAAGAAGAAATGCCAAAAAGAGAAGATTGTACCATGTTGTAGCGGCTGTAATGCCCTCCAAAATTTTGGCTTGCATCCAAATTTTAGACCCATCCTTGGTTTTTCCTTTGATGGCTGCAAACACCTAAGCTCACCCCATGAGCTCTTGTGAAGTATTTTCACTCTTTTTCTTGTTTGACCAGCAGTCGTCATTTGGCATATTGATTTCTTTGTGATTCTTGTGATCTTATTCTGGTGATTTTAAAGGTTTAACTTTGTTTGTTTGGATTATCTCTGTTGTGAGAACATACGTCATACTCACACACAAAGTTGTAAGCACTGTCGCGCAAGTGTCATCATGGTCTTCCAAAGGTCTACCCCAAGTGTCACTCTTGTCACTTTCACCTCTAGATGGTCCCGCAAAGGGTCATGATTTGCTATTTTTTCCCAATGGTTAGTGTCCTGATGTTGTCAAAGTATGCTAAGTGTGGATCTCAATGTCAAGATTGCACAAGTTCACTTGCCTCCCACACTTAATCATTTTCCAAAAAATATGTCTGACTAGATAACCCTCTTCCACCGAGCCTCGAGTGAGTTGTACTGTGGATTCTCAGCCCTCAATGACCCTGCTCTACTTCTCGGAACTGCATAGTGCTTAAGGCTATTCTCTGGGTCAATTTCACTATGCAATCCTGAAGATGAGCAACCTGTCTACCTCCCAAAACTGCGTAGAAAACTACCTCCATGTCAAAAGTGAATTGCACATTTCGCAAGTACAATAATAAAGCCTCCTTATTATTTGTTGGAACCCTACACTACACTGAAAGTTGGGTATGCAATACTCTCCAAAATTGCGCATACATGCCCAACTGACCGTCTATTTCTTGTCCTACAATTCTCTTAGAAATTGCGCAGAACTGCCCATCAGGTCCCCTACAACCCTATCTTGTCTTACCTCTAGGAATTGTGTAGAAGTTCCCCTCAGGGTCCCACCTTGCAGCTTCCATTGGTGTGATTCACTGCGCGATCCTACCTTCAAGTGGTCACTATGAATTTTTTTCTGATAGTGAAAATTATGCTCCCAGAGTTCATCATCCTAGCTTGAGTTGTTCTCGGTAATCTCTCAGTGACTTGTCCTCCCTCTCTTTCACTTGGAACTGTGCATTGCATATTTATTGGGCCCTCTTCTCAGTTTGTCATCTGTCTCGGGCCCAAAACACGAGAACAATGCATCATGCTAGACTATGATGTTTTGGATTTGATGTCATCCCATCATGAGTGAATTATAGGAACATGTACATTGATAGATCATGGTGAGACAATGAATGATATGAAGAAGGAGTGCACATGCTAGAAGACTTGTGTGTAGTTGGACAAATGTACCAAGCATATCAAGTAACAAGAAAAAGGAACAGATGCATTGAATCATCATGAAAGGCCAAGACCATTGAAGACCCTGCAACGCTAATCCATGTGGAGGATAGGACAAATCACACCAAGAGTACATCCATTACTTAGTAGTGCATCAACTTGACATGGACACCATAGTCAGCTATTACATGTCAGCATTGTCATGTCGAGTTGTGTCATGAATTGTATTGGCCACATCACCACTATGGGCCATATCCATTGTCACTGAATATAATGTAAAGTGAAAGTGCAATGGATGCACAGAAGAAGTTGAAGAGTCATGTCAGCTGAAAATTCATGGGAAGTTGAAAAATCATGAGGTTAGTCCAAGAGTCACAAGGGTCAAGCATCACCCTTGGCTATATATACCCCTACCATTGTATGACCAAGGAATTTTCACCTTGGCTCCTCCCACATAGCCTCGAGAGTCTATAGTCTATTCTTTGAGGAGTGAGGAGTGGCTCCAATGTCCCACTATTGGGACTAGTCATGTATGCTGTACAGATGTTTCCTGGTACTTTTGCGTAGCTCAGAAGCCTATTAAGGGCAAAACACTTTCATGCATGTTTTGTATATGTTTGTAAGGCTATTCTTTCAACATTTGTAATGCATGTTTGTTTCACCTGTACTAAGATAGTTAAACTACTTTGACTATTTTAGCATTTACATTGTTGGGAATGTGCTATATTGGTTATCGCCATTGTCTCATCCCTGTGGACTACTCCGTAGGATACTAGAATGACCACCTTCATGTATTGGTTATCACCGTTGTCACATCCTTGTGGACTACTCCGCGAGATACTCGACAGACCATCCTTTTTCTAGTTATAAGGACCGTCACATTTGTGTGGACTACTCTACTAGGTGGTGTATGTGCTATCCACTTCACTTTGGTTTTAAAGACTTCCGCGTCTGCTATGGAATATTCTAGTGGGTGCTAGACAAACCATTCCTGGTTCACATGTGTCTCTTCTTGGGTGGTACTATTACATCTCATCTAGAGGCTCACTTTAGTCTCTCCCTTTACAGTAAGAGAACCCAGACACAAGTTACATTACGCAATCACCAATCATACTCACCTCACTTTTTGAAGATACAAGAATAACACTCTCATCTGCTTAAGAACAAGAGATAAGGAAAATCTCTAAGATAATGGAAACTGGCCATCTTATTAGATGGGACTCCTAAACCAAACATTGTGAGGTCTGGTTGGGACTTCATACTTGGGAGATCCCCTAAATGTTGGTGGGTCCATGACCATCAACATTTCTATCACTAGAAGGAGGTCCGCCAAAAATTTATGGTTGAATGTCCTACCAACTCCACTCATCCATCATTTGGTCAATGAAGTAACATGCACTCCCTCTCCCCTACACACAAATATGAAGGTTGTCACTCCTCACTACCCAGACCTGAAAAGGAAATCTCATGTCAACACATCCACGTTGTTTGTCCCATCACCCATCAATTTTCTAAAGTTGTTGTATTGATTCCAGGGGTGAATGCTCCTCCATACTCGTTGAAGAAGCAAAAGACTACTCCCACATGAGTGGTAGTCTCATCTGTGGAAGAAGAAATATTTTCCACTCTTGAAGACTGGTATAAGATTTTGTAAATGAAGATGAGCCTATGATATTTTGAGATGGAGAAGAAAACAACCTCTTACTCTTGGGCTTAGGTTCTGGCACATGAAACAAAGGGGAAGGGAATGGAGGAGGTGGAGGCAAAGTTGAACCAATATATTCAATGGTAGAATCATTAGATTCAGAATAAGTGGATGAGGATGAAGAATAGGACAACACAACTGAGAAAAATTTGGGATGGATGACCTAGGGCCCATTGGCACTCCCAGGTGTTTCACACAAGATGCTAAGACAGGCATATAAGTTGTTAACGAAGTATGACCCTAACAAGAGATTTAAGGTAGAAGATCACTTAGAAACCTTCTACCTACATGTACAGACACTCAAGGTACGTTATCACAATGTTGCATGTAGAATGTTTCCATGTACCTTGGATTGTAGAGTAAATGTATGGTACCACAATCTTCCTGAGAACTGCATTTAGAACTGGGGGTGTTTAAGAGAATTTTCCTTGAGAGGTTTGTTGAAGAAAAAACCCCCGCCATGTTGCTAAAGGAGTTGGGTAGTCTCAAGATGGATAAAAAAGAAAAAGTTAAAGATTTCAACCAGAGGTTTAACTGCATCTTGAACAATTTTTCAGTAGACACCAAACCTTGCGACTCCATCAATATTGACTACTAAACATATGCACTGCCGACTAGTATGCCCAATTCATCAAGCAAGTTGTGAGACAAACACTATTGGAAAATTTATAAGAGGAATTTGGTGTGGAGAAATACCTACATGCTATTGGAGTCATTTTAGATGACCAATCAACTAAGGACTCTAAACAAATTGGCAGAAGGTCTCACACCACTATGAGTAAGGCAAAGGAAAAGGAAGCAAGTGGAATTGAGAGCCTTGCTAATCCCATTAAGTCCTTGACAACCAAAGTTTCCGAACTCAAACAATGGATGAGTGAGACAACCATGAGAATTGTGTCTCCTAGGGTCACACAAAAGAAGAACATGACTTCAGGAAGTAGGAGTAGCCACCCGAACAAATCTACACAAATCTCTAAGCTTGTGCTAAGCTTGAATCATATCACGACACATCATTAATGCAAGTTCCATAGTGAACAACATTTAGAGAGGACTTCCCAATGATGGAACCAAGAAATGAGCACCTTGGTTACATAATTTTCTGATAAATTCATGGCCAGTGAGTATGTTGAGCCTAAGGATGAAGATGAAGAAGAAGATATTGCATCTGATGAAGCTCCAAGTACTGGGCATGTAATCAACATGTATTAGTGCACTCACACTACCCAAAAGTAGACCAACAAGAAGGAGCCTCCGAGATACCACCCAGCCCCAAAGAAAAACAATTTATACAACTTGAGAAGTAAAGGGGGCCCCACTATGTTTGAGATACTGAAAGAAAAATTCAAGCAACAATTTCTCACAACAATTGATCCGCTGGCCAACTAAACACAGAAAAATCAAAGCAAGTCCGAGAAGACAGCTACAACGAAAATTATGTCTGTGAGAATCAAAGACAAGAGAATCCCACTCGAAAATATGAACACAATTCTACCCCTAGACGTCTCAGTGAGTCTTACCACTCTGGACTACAACATTGTTGAAGACATGAAAAATATCCATGTGAACATATCTCTATATGAGTTAACCAAGATCATGGATCAACAGGACATTCTTCTGTGTGCACTAGGGCAAACCTCCATAGATAATGTTACACCTTCTAGTAAGGGATCAAGTAAGTTTCTTGAATCACTCACATCTATGCTCAATGCGCTTCATATGGAGGAAGCAAACTTGCTCTGCCCACCATTATTGTTGTCATTCAAAATATTTAACTTCATTGCTCACAACTGTTTGGTTGATTCTAGTGCATCAATAAATGTCATGCCACTCTCCGTTGCTAATAATATCATTGCTCAATGAAGCAACACAACTGCACATATCATCTAATTAGATAGAATTCACGTTTTAGCCATTGGTGAAATCAAGGATGTGATCATCCTATTTTTGTCCAACGGATTAATTCATCAGTGCATCAACATTGTGATTGTGGACATCTTGGAAGCATACAACTTACTTCTCAATAAATACTAGTCTAGCAAGCTGCAAGGATATCTTTCTACTAATTGGTCACACTTATGGCTTTTGTACAAGGGAAGGAACAACCAGATCCAGGTGTTTCTGAAAAGATACATGAAGCACAACGTGACTCCCTTGAATGGTGAAAATGAACCGTTGGATTTTGCAAAAATCATGTTCGGAAATTTCTTTTTGGAAACACAATTGGGATGTTATCTTGCATAGCCAACTCCCACCCCGCCAGATACACATTTGGATCTCCTTCCTTGCCCAAATCACAAAAATGAAACCTATACAATAGATTGTATCAATAATAGTAGTAGTGATAATAGTACTAGTTTGGAAAGAGATCCTTGTATAGATTAGATGTGGACCTTGTACTTTGATGGATCCAAGATGCATGAGGGATCTAGAGCCAGTTGTGCCTTAACATACGCAGTGCAAAGGAAACATTTAGTCTCTAGCCGCTTGGACTTTGAGTGCATGAACAACACCACCGAGTATGAAGCACTCATCTTGGGCTTACAGAAAGCCATTAGTCTCAATGTTGTTTTGCTAAAAGTAGTAGGTGATTTAGAGATTGTGGTGTGTTAGGTACCTAACCCTATACATTGTGTGTCACCCCATCTTAATATCTATCAATAAGAGGTGTGGTGACAAATATGTAACTTCCAAGCTTTCAATATTATTTTCATACAAAGAATGTGTAACACAATTGCATATTCTCTAGCCAATGCAGCAGTTAGGATGACACCATTAAGGGATAGATTTTCTATTGAAATTTTGTATAAACGATCTATCCCAAATAACATCACTAATTTGCGCATTTTTTATGGTGACCAATATATATTGCATTTCATGGCTAACTCTGACATATTCAAGGATGCAAAAATAGACCAAGATGAGCACGAGCAGTCCCTATAGGACGCAGTTGATGACAGCAAATACAACCTCGTCCCCAAAGGTGTGGTATCACTTAAGAAGTTGTATGACTTGTAGAACCACATTCATGGACCCCTAAATGCCAAAACCCATAGTTCCACAATGTTGCACAAGAAAATTAATCTGGGAACATATAAAGATCTGAAGTTTCTGAATCTCGGTACATGTTGTACACCACAAGAGCAACAATATTTTCTCCGCCCGTCCAGATACTGTGATGCATTCATGTGGACATATGATGACTTGAAAACATATGAAAAGCAAATAATCCAACACATCATTCCAATCAAAAAAGGGGCCAAGCATTTTCAGTAGAATCTAAGGAAATTTCATCAATTACTTGAGCCCCTCATACAAAAAGAATTGACTAAGCTCCTCGATGCTTGGACCATCTACAAGGTTTGTCATTCCACAAGGGTTTCAAATCTAGTCCCTGTTAGAATGAAGTTTGGAGAGATCGAACTGTGCGTTGATTTCCGAAATATTAACCATGCCTTAGACAAGGATAACTACCTAGAGCCATGTATGGAGCATATACTGCAAAAAATATCTAGAGCAGAGATGTTTCCTTTTCTTAACGATTTCTTAGGATATAACTAGGTTCTGGTAGAAGAGCTTGATAGAATTAAGACAACATTCCATACCAAGTGGGGTACATTTTCTTACCGTAGTTGGGTTGGTAAATGTAGGCGCTACATTTCAGTGAGAATTGGACGTCGCTTTCCATGGGCTCACCAGATAGAGCATAGTGGTCTACCTTGACAATATTCTCTAAAAAGTGGTCAACCACCTATGCCATTTCAAGAAAATCTTTGAGCGATGTTGGAAGTATAGGATATCCTTGAATCCCAAGAAGAGCATCTTCATAGTGTTTAAGGGTAATCTCCTTGGGCACATCATTTCCAAGAGTGGGATCAATGTAGATCTGGAAAGAGTTTGAACCATCATGCAAATTTCTTACCCTGTGAATAAGAAAGCTATGCAGTCCTTCATGGGGAAGATCAACTTCCTCAAAAAATTCATCTCTGATAATGTGCAGATTGTCAAACCCATAAAAGAGATGATCAAGAAGTATGCAATGTATAAATGGGGGAAAAGGAAAAAGAAGTGCTTGCTCGGATTAAGCAAGCTATAGCAGAGGCATCTACACTGTACAACCCAAACTTCAATAAGGATTTCTTTCTCTACATTTTTTCTTCTGACACTTCACTTGCTACTATGCTCACTTAGAAGAAAGAGTTGAACAATGAATGACCTATCTCTCTCATGAGTCCAAGCTTTCAAGGACCTCAACGAAACTATCCCATCATGTAAAAACAATCATACACAGTATACAACGTGGTTAAACACTGCAAACCCCACCTCTTGAAAAATCATTGCATTATCTTTGTTCCACACCCAATAGTCATTTCACTACTTATTCAACAAGAGCCGGGTGAAAGAAGGGTGAACATAAAAGAAAGGACTGTAAGAATATGATCTTGACATCAAACTAGTTCACACCATCAAGAGTGATGGTATTTACAGACTAACAATGAAAGAAGTACATGAGCAAGAGGAAGAAGAAGTGCTTTATAGCTGGGAGCAAGAAATTGAAATGTATAATGTTGACCAAATCCACCCCCCCCCCCCCCCCAACTTCACATGGAAAATATTGGTACGCAGACTTCGCGCCAGTACCTTGAGCATGGGACCATGCCCTTCTCACATCTCTATGAGACAGAGATGGCACTTTGACTCAAAGCTCTATCATAATATTTGGTGCATGGAGTGATTTACAGAAAGCACCACAACGACGTTTTTCTTAGGTGCCTAGAGGCACAAGACTCAGAAACGGTGTTATGTGATCTCCATGATGGACCAATCGAGGGTCAATTCGTGGGTAACACAAAAATTCATAAGGTCATGCTGGCTAGTTTCTACAACCTACATTATTCAAATATGCACATGCCTATGCCCGCAAATGTCTGTTATGTCAGAGATGTGCCAGCAGAAATCGAAGGTCAGCAGCCCTGTTGGCTTGTGAGAGCCATAAGGGGGAAGACCCTGGGTTTGGGCACAAGAGGCCAATAATGGCCTGTTGTAGCCTCGGACAATGCTGACATTTTCACCTTACCCCAAAGGGAAAGGAGTCTCACTTGAGGTGCGCTGCAACCAAAATGGAGAAGGGTTCAGTATGGAGTGATGGAAGTATTAACCAAGTTCAATTCGATCAAATACATGAATACATTATATAAAACACAGAGGTAACAACATACTCATGATATAACACAAACTACCAATTACATGCAATGGTTAAGTCATTCAAAAAAATTAAAGATCCCTTATACATAGGGCCCTGATACATAACAAACTGCGACTGAACCTAGCAGATATTTATATTAATCATAACAGTCAACCATTACAACTTCACTCGGCTTCTGCTGTAACAATTACATGAAATACACAACTCAATTCCATGGGTACTGTGTAGCTTCATGGTTCATAATGTCTCAGTTCTTGCAATCTTCCCCCCATTAGCCGCAACAAGGATCCTTTTCACCTTTCCTTAACCTTGCTGAATCTAACCTTGCTGCTTTCCTAGTCATCTCCTTTTATATCCCTTCTCTGTTACTTGGACTTCCAGTTATTCTCCTCGGCTGGTTCTGCACCTTCTCGCCCCCTTGGGTGCCTTTGCCTTCTACTGCAACATTGCTGCAACTCTTGCACAACTGCCCATTCTGCCAACCAACTGTTGTTGCCACCTGTTTCCTTCTCATCCCTTGGTCAGTCAAACTTGATCAAAACCTTTTCAAAATTTAAACGAAGGCCCCAACAAGCCCTGACCATAATTCCTTAACTCATCCATGAGTCAAGTCATTTCATATTCTATTGGTCTTGTTGATCCTGTGGGTGGTGGTTGCGCTATTTCCTACGTTGGTTCTACCGTCTACTATGGAAGTGCTTCTTCTTCTTTGATCATTTCTTGCGGGGTTGCATATGCTTTTGTTGCACCTTATCGCTCTTGCGGTTTCCCCGTTCCAAATGAAGGTTCCCACTTCGGGATAGAGGCCATTCTATATTGGCTAAGCATTGTGTAATTTTGAATGGTGATGTCCCATCGGGTGAGAATTGCATCAACGGCCTGAGTAAACACTTCGGTCGAGTCTGATGTCAGTTCAGTTGGCCATTGGCTTTCGATGTTGCACCATTATTTCCTGTTGGAGTCACACATCGCCTTTGGAAGTAACACCTGCATTTGGACTGGTGGCTAAAGATCCCTTTTGATCTTCTTCATCCACGCGGACTCCTCTATACTATCAACCTAAGCCTGGAGGGTATCCATTTGATCACTAATTTGTTGTAGCTGGGCGGGGTCAATGCAATCTTTCATGCTAGCAAACAGAGTCTGTATTTTCTCCTGGAGGGGGTAGACCAAGTGGTTCTTCAGTGACAGACTTTCAAACCAGTCATGGAGCTTGTTCATCAGGGCATAAGCGTCGGTGAGGGTGTCAACTAAAGATTTCTTCTTGGCTTCCAGCTCCCTGACCTTCTCCTCGACCGTCCTTGCATAAATTACTACTGGATCCGATAATGAAGATCTCATCATCTCCAATTTCCTCTTCATCTCAGCATTTCTAGATGCCAAGTGCGAGTATGCCACCTGGATGTGGTCACGGTAGTTGACCAGTGTAAAATTAACCATGTCTGTCAGTACTTCAGCATTCGCCTCGATGATGGTCGACCAAAGTGATCTAAACCGTTGTGTGGCCTGATCGACCTAGGCCTGCAATCCAATGTTTTCTTGTCGTAGGTGATCATGCTCATTAGTCACCATCTGCAACTGCTCCGTTTGTCATTCATGCTCCTAGGCCAGGTCCTCATGGAGCCTTTTGGCTCTGTGTGCTACCTGCTCAATAAATGAAAATTATGGGATCGACGACCAGTGCTGGAGCATCTCAGCCTGCATTATGCTAGGGTCTAGGAACTGCTGCCATAGGGGTAGGCCATTGGTGATGGATTTGTTGGAACCAGAGGTAGGGGAATAGGCTTGATGCAATGGTGGGGTGAACTATGGAGTGGGTGGAATGATGATGGGAATCATACGAACTAAGAGACTAGGGAAGGGTGGTAGGTATGGCTCAATCCTTCCCCCCTGTAGAGTAGAATCCAAGTTTCCCCCTTCTGGTGGGTCTGACCCAAGCATTAGGAATGTAGTGAGTTATGTAGGTTGCATCCCAGTGGTATGAGAGGTTCCCTCTGTCTGCACTGCTAACTCGACTTCTTCTTCCTAAGTCATCCCTCGCCAGCCAGGTTGAAGGGTTTCAGATAAAGTTGCAGAGGATGATGTGGTGTGCAAGGATGACTCCCGCGATTGGTGCAATGTGGTGGAGGTGGTGGTGGGGATCTCTTCAATGATGGTGGTTGCGTGGATTGATTTCTTGACCTCCATAGTGAGGTTGACAATTGTAGCTGGCAGATTAACTTCCAGTTTCTTAACAGTTGGGGTTCGGGAGACTCACTTTTTCTTGGGCTTGGGGACTATGGGCTGAGAGGGGGCTTGTGCTACTCCTATTGGGGGCTTCATGGTCAGTGGCATCGTGATGATCGGTGTAAACATGGTGGAGCCTTGAAATATGGCAGGGTAGTTTCTCTCACCTGACTCAAAGCTACCAATTGTTTGTCAGAGCTCGAGCATCCTTTCTTCCATTTGGAGCACCATTGGCTCAATTTTGTCCTCGGTTGGCCACTTCTTGCTAGTCTCGACCCCATCTTCACCTTGCCCTTGCAGAGTCAATGCTCCAAAGAGGTACTTGTGCTTGCCTTTTGTTATCTGGCAGGCCACTACCAGTCATGAGCCCACTTCTCTGTATAGCGCTTCCTCATTTAGGACAAACCTCAGAGGTCTCATCTTAAACGTTTGAGGATGGGAACACCTTGGCCATAGGTACGTATGCACACGGGAGGCACCAAACAAAAGTTATTCTGGGAACTTGTCTAACAAAGCCTTCAATATCCTTTCTGTCAACTTGATGGTGGCTAGCATTTGCTCATACCAGTCCCTGAAGGCTATCTCATTGATCTCCTTTGTGCTGGGGTCTCTTGATGCTTTCCAGGGGTCATATTAGAGCACAATTGGTTGTCCCTCCAGGATGGGTGCCATTTTACTCTCCTCTGGTGGCCTTCATTTCCACATTGCCAGTGACATCAACAGATATCCAAACATGAACCCAGTACCCCTTTTGTATACGTCCTCACATGCCTCAAACAACTCATTGAGAACATAGGCTGACCAGTTGAGCACCTCCCCTTGGCAGCAATGTTCCAAAAAAATATGGCATCTAAGGTGCATTCGTTCTTTGTGAAGTGCCGCATTGTTTTTCCTGTACTGAGGTAACAAGAAAATCTAATGTCATCCTTGTTGATCTTATCTAACTTTACTCCTCTCCCACCCTGCTTGGTCCCATATTTGGCATAAATGTTGTCTTCACTCTGCTTCTTGCCCCACTTCGCCTCTGCCTAGAATGCAGTGCTAACTGCATTTCCCCCCTCGGCCAGTCTTGTGAGTTGACTAATATCTTCCACGTGGATAGGGTACTCCCTATCTAACCACATCAAACTTCCATGCATCCTACTCACTAATAGCCGGGTAAACTGCATTGCGGTGAATTGAGTGCCGAGCACAGGTAGGTTCTTCAAATGGAGGATTGCTGATCTCTGTAATCCCTTGAATTCTTCCCTAGCCCTAGAGTACTTAGTGCCATCCTCCTTCAATAAATCCTCTATGTAAACTTCTCTCTTCATTACCAGTAACTAGAAACAGTCTATGAAGTCATTGTCTATCAGGTTTGCCTTGTCATACTTTCCATATAGATTGTTGATTACTTCAATTCATGGATCCAATGTGTCTTGTGGAACTGATACAAGTCCTTTGGCCATCTCCTTTCTCTTGTGATAAACTATCTGCACTGGAGGCTACCTGTTTTTCTGTCTCTGCTCCTGTTCTTGAGAGCAAATTTGTAACTCTTCTGTTGTCTACAATTGGAATTCTGGAATTCCATACATTATTCTGCAACTTAAGTATCTGGTCCTGACACAACGTTCCTTGACTGACAATTCCTTAATAACTAATTACTCCGTCGATCTTCCCATGCGTTTTGGCTAGAATTCGCCGCCACCGACCGACTTAGATGTGACAACCCTGACATGGACTCGGAGGTATAGAGTAGGATGCATGGCGTATTTATTTTTCCGTGATGTGTTTATTTACTAACTAACTTTATGCTTAATTGGAAAATATATTGTGGCTCCTACTCTGATAGTTGCTTATTTATTTACTTAATCAGGAAATGACTACTACTATGGCAGATGGGGTGGGTATCTGTGTAGTCATAAATGTTGAAAAAAGTGCATGCCTATGTGTATTCTACTAAATAGGATTATGTATGTGGCCACTAACTCTACTGACTAGGATTGCATGTGTATCTATTGACACTACCCCCCTACTGACTCTGTTGATGGGGACTACATGTGTGCTCATTGACGCTACTTCTCCCCCCTGACCACAAATGAGTTGCGGTGACAGAAAAATCTTTCGCAACCTTATTGTTATCCGGGAATAGTGTCCACTCGGATGCTACTATTCCCACTAAGATGGGTGGCTATCTTAGAAACAAACAATCAAAGTCTACTATTGTTTCCTTTTATGAAAATAGATGAGAGGAGAACCAAGAGGGCCAACCTGATTCTTGCGCTTGATTTCCTCTCCTTCTTGATAGAGTTTTGCCGCTTCTCCTTTGTCTGCCCAGCTTCAAAAGAACCTGTGAATCACAGAAACATACTACTATGCAAGAAACAAGGATCTAAATTCATAAATAATGCAGGATTAGATGTGCATTAACCATATACATGCATATATAAACAAGTACACAAGAACATGGAAGGAAACAAGAATAGCTTTATTCAAATGAAAAGTAGCAAGAAGATTACAACCATGTGCTTTGACCCAGCATCATCCTCCAGATAAGAAGTCCTTCTTCACCTCAAGCAAAGGTAGATCACCCAACAATGTGAATGTACACCAGAATACCAACAACACTTCTCTATAAGATACAAAATTCCAGCCCCCAGATCTCTGTGATGAGGGATCCATATATAGATGATTATAGAGAGGTGAGTCATCTTTTGGGATCTTTATTAGTGTCTTCTCTCTGATAGTTCCTGCTTCCACTTGGAGAATGATGATCTCTTACTCATCCCTCGTCGAAAATGGAGTGGCAAGTGTCAGAGGGGAAGCTTCTAGAAGATTCCATGATCTTCCACCTCGCATTGTTGTCCTTGCCATTTGTCCATTCCCGACCATCGCACCCTACAGAGGAGAAAAACAGTATGCATCGCACCCTGTACATTGGGAAGGTGATATGCATCGCACCCTTTGCATTGAGATTTCAGTATGGTCCAGTTTTGACCATTTATGAGCAGTTTTCAGTGGAGAACTTCTAGGAGATGATGTAATCAGTTGACCTTGTTCCTTTAGGCAGTGAAGCAACACTTTTAGGGGCTTAAGAGCCCTCAGTTTATGGACATTTGTGATTGGGGTTGAAGTTCCCAAAAATGTCTATAATAGTTGCCCCCTAATGCATGAGGTCGTTAATCTTTTTTGATGTCGGGTGAAATTCTTTACTATGAGGATCCAAAGTTTTTCTGAGCTGGGAGGCGACCTATAATAAGAAACAATACAATACATTATTTTGACAAAAAAATTTCATGATCTAGCTGAGGTGGGCATTCCCATGCTCAGCTTTATAGATTCATTTTTCATGTACATAGGACAGACGATCGTCTGTGTGACAGGCTGATGATATGGACACATCATCCTTTGATTTGGATGATCATTTGTTTGGCAATGATGTACACTGGATGTTTTTATATTCCTGAATATATCGCAGCCCGGATGGATGAAACTAGATCCAAGGTCTTCAAAACTCATTCAATCTTCACTCGGAGTACAAGTCGATCCATGTGAAAAATGTTCTGGAGTCAAACATGGAAAGACATTGCCTGATTACCAGCCAATGATGTAAGCTGTTAACAAGTGCAAGAGGAATCACCAATAATGAAAATGACCTTGAAGGTACTACAGTACAATTCACGTGGTGTGAAAAGGGACTTGGCGTTGAACACCACATAAAATCTCTCGGTCGAAGGCCATTGATTTAAACCTGTTGCCGAAAGTGAGAAACTTGCCATTGAGGCATGCAAGCTTCAAAGTACTGAAAGGGTTGTTCCTAAGTCAACTTCTTGGATAATGAGTTGATGTCGACAAGAAGCGACCCATCGCAAGAGGGCCTTAATGAATCCCACATCAATGACATGGAACGAAGCAAATGATTTTGAGGTGAAAACAAACTGACGATACAGGGTTCAGGGTGGCGGTCATAAAGGAATGAAGCATGAATGTATTGCAGTGGGTGAGACACAGGTGAATTGTCTGAATGACTTCTCTTGAACATATCGGTGACACTGACGATGGATTGGTAGTGTTAACCCC